>JAQGDQ010000153.1:0-252500 GCA_030141605.1 Tubiluchus corallicola
TGTGACTTATTTGCAAAAAATGTGATTCTTAGGGCCACATGATCAATTTCTCACTCTATTACATCAAAAGATAAATCCCAACAATACTACAATGCTAGCTCTTGTTAAGTTTCTAACTCTTCAGCAAGTATTTTGAAGTCATGTGTGAATGTAAACTATGAAGCAGAACTGATACAATAACAAACAGATTCTTGTACTGCCAATTAACATGCTTACTCAAAACTAGCTGTTTAAAATTAGTTATAAAATTTTACAACTAATCGGTTTTACAGTGCAGTGTGATGCTATTAAAATGTGTATAAAATCTTACATTCTTCAGTGTAGCATGAGCAACGTTTGTCGAACTAGATTTCTCAAATTCGTCCATGCATTTAGTAACTTCTGCATAATTTCGGCCATTAAGCAATGCCCATATCCTTTCCATGTTGTATGGTACCTGATCACATAAGAAAGAGAACGATCATTTGTAAAGATGAAAATGAGAATAAATTCTGAATAAGGTGTATGACGACACTGTGAAATTAACATCATAAAGATAAAAACTTATTAATCTATAAAGGTTACTAGGCAAGTCCTCAAAATAAAACAAGTGACTGAGATCAAGTTGTAACATGGCTCAATTAGCTAAACTTACTACTAATGTACAAGAATAGTGAAATACCAGCTAAACAATTTTTAATTGTTCAGAACGTTATAAACTATCTAAACTACAGTATTCATTAATATCAAATTTTTATCATACACAGATTTTCTGCATATAAACTAAGCTTCACAGTTAGTATACCTGTATGTCCATAGATGGAGCCAGGGTACAAAGAACATCTTTTCGAGTGGAAAAATCACCTTGGATGACAGTTCTGTGTACAATATCATTTACTGTCACAGCTGCAACAAATTTCACAGGCAGGCCCATGTTTTGCGCTATAATTCCAGCAGTTAAATTCCCCGCAGCTCCAGTTGGTACGACAATTTCAACTTCTCTGCCTACTTCCTTGCAAACCTTTAAAAAAATGAAGAACTTAAGTTATAACAAAATAGTGTTACTCAAAAGGGAAACAACAAAATTTAAATCTCTTACATTAATCTTTTAATACCAACTACCACTAGCACAACTCGTTAAGTATGAAACCATTTTACGTAATTGCTGCACATTATAAGAAGTGTGTATTTCGTTGATTTCACTTGAACTAAACAACAAAATTTAAAAACATGCAGTCCCAGATAGGAGTGCGCTATTGATCATTATCCTCCAGAGATGGAGAGTTAAAATACACATTGATAAATATATATTACAAATGAGTATGGAACAATTAACAATTGAGCAGATTAATTAACAGTTTTTTAAGTTAAATACATTTTAATTTGTTAAAATTTAAAAAAATGTGAATAAAGAAAATGAGTAGTTTAATATTGCTACAAAAAAGGTAATGACTTTCATATACGAACGTACAGTCAAATTGTAAACGCTGAGAAAATTATCTTTATTTATTTAAATGCTTCTGTACCTGAAAATAACCATAGAAATGGTGGGCTATTTGAACCATAATTCTTCCCCAATTAATGGAATTCAATCCGATGACGTTATACTCTCTGACGATATCCACTTTGTTGAATATAGCTTTTATTGGTTCATCCAAATCATCTGATGTGCCCTCAACTACAAAAACAATGAAAATGGCATCACAATGAAATATAGCAGAAGGAACAATTACTGAGGGCAGCATAAATGAAATATTTAATATATCTCACATTGCATTTAAGTCAATGACTAATGTTTTTGCTACTTATAATTAAAGAAAGTAAAATGAAAATCATCGCCACTTAGCACCTGTGTTGCTACCTCAGACTAGAATGCTAACAGCTACGAAAAAAATCTAGTTAGGGATTTTTCAAAAATGTAAAGTAATGTGCAAGGTTTGTACAAATTAATGAATAATTTGTCAGGAATTTTAAACACCAGCTACCTACAAACACATGTACTGAATCGTCAGTTACTGTAGTCATCATCCGTTCTTGAATTTCTGAACAGTGATCTTTAGGAAGAAGAACTATAATGTCCACTCTATCTGAATGTCTAACACTCTCAATGGCAGATGAGCCTGTGTCACCAGAAGTTCCTGAAAGTATTACGGAATATCATGCAATGAGTACAGAAACATGTTTTATATTCTTGTAACAGTCAACAGAAAGGCTTGCAATCCGACTCTGAAATGCCAGACAAGTAAAACAAAGTGCATTTAGTTAGCTCAACTATTTTGATTTTGATAACTAATTGTTTTTTTGCCACATAAGGCCATAACTAATGCCTTACACGTGGCTTTAACAGATAATAGTATAGTAGCTACATTACAAAAATTTGTCACAAAACCTACAAACAGGAGCACTTCTGCTCTGCAAAGTAAAAAACTTTATATTGACAAAACAGAAAAACTACCAATGCATAACAATTACTAAGTCCATGCACATTACGCGAGTTTATGGATTCCTTAGTTTCTTTCAACATAGCACATTCCTTATTTTACCAACATTCCTAGTCATTACAGGTGCTTAACCAAAAAAAAACACTGTTACTCAATGTATAAATTACAGATCTATGACAGCCAAAGTTTCTATAGCAGATTTAGCACACAGTCCCTTGTGTACCAGATACTTTTTACAAAAAAAAAACATGTGTTCATGCAACTACCTTCCTGACTGTGCAAAGTTAACTGTAAGACCATTAACCTAATTCTAAGATCCTTGCATGAAACTTTCTTACAAACAATGGAAGCATTTATAACAGTTATATTTTTATTACATGAATATTTTTATGAACATATTTTTTACAGAAAGTAAGTTGCTTACCAACAAGAACTATCAGGCGCTTGTCATTTTTATCCAAAAAATAATTGATGAAATTGCCAAGACATAGCATCGACAAGTCTTTGAAAGCAAGAGTTGGCCCGTGAAACAATTCTAGCACATTGAGCTCATCTTTCAGTTTCATATTTCTGACGATTTCAGGTAGCGATATTCGGGCGAATGCTGCATCTATTAGATCTGAAAAACAAGTAAAAATTTTTTTCTTTTTTTTGGTAAAAGCTGCTGGACTGGTAGTAAAAATTTTATTTTGAAAACACACAGGTTTGCTATGATGATTTAAATGCTACACAGTAAAATATTGAGTAATAAAAGTAAAACATTGATATTAATGGCTTGTGCAATTGACATCAGAATAATTATGGATGTGGCATAAAATGCAACAATATTAGGAAATAAAGAAATACATAATAACGTGCTTACAATATATTTAAATGAGGCAATTTTTCAAAAAACGAAATGCAGTTCAGCAAACATATTTAATAGAAGTTACCAAGTTACCAACCTGCCTGAACATTTCTTGGCATTTCATCTCCAGACACGTATAAAGCTACAATTTCTTTTACAATGTCTTTGTAGGAATACGTTGACCATTTCTGAAGGCCAGCAGTATCTATAATAGGAATGTTATTCGGCAGAAAGATTCCTCCGTCTGATACCCAACCAGATAAGATAGCTTGCTCAAATGAGCAATTCTGGCACACACCCCTGGTGCTGGTATAGAGCATCTCAAGACTTGGTCACCATAGGAAAGAAATATCTAGGAAATGGAAAAGGAACTATAGTTTGGCCATGTACATCTGTTATGGAATAAGTTAGAAGTAGAACCAATACCAGATGATCCAGATCTCCCTTCTGTGGCACACACTTCTTGACTTCTTCACATTTACTTGCTTTTAAGCATTGTATAATTCACCAATAGAATAGTCTTTCACTATCACCCAAGGGTGCTTCATAAATTGTTTCAAAAGACATTCAAGGAAGGACTGCTTACAGATGGCTGACACCTCATTTCTTTGGATAAATTACTTTTAGATATTGAATAATGTATACTAAGTTAACCAAAAAATTAACTTACTATAAGACAATTAAGAAAGATTTTACCCAAGGCAAGTAACATGCATTACAATTTTTACTACTACAGTCATATTTTACTGTGCAAAACCTTCAGTACACTACTCTAATCTAGAAGATCTTTGCCAAATGTGATCAACTGACCATGCCAAATGACGTCAAGCATATTGGTCTATCGCTCCGCCTCCGCTGTGAAATAAGCACAACAAATGTCTTTAGTAAACAACATGACAACTAATGTTTAATTAGCATATTAACTGATTGTATATTTTCATACATACAAATTTGCAGAGCAGCAGCTATTTTACATGAAATTAAAACCTGAAGTAGCCAAAAAATGACTTTTTAATTATAATAGAATGTAGAGACGAAGTTTCAAAGCACTACAAAATGCAGAGACACGTGTAAAGAAACTAAGCCAGTTAACCTTGTTTTAAAATTAATGAGCATGAAGTCCCTCTTGTCTTTGAATGTACTAACATATCATGCCTGTATTTTTCCTATATTTAACTGATCATGTGCTCGTTTGCAAAATTTATCCAGTTTTTGTATTTTTCCATTTGTTAGGCTACAGAAATGGAATAAAATTGATTGTTTCATTCCATAGATGACCCTTATATCGACTGAACGAGTTGTATAAGTCCCAATGGCATCTTTTAACCATGATTATAAGCAGAAAAATAATGGCAAAATTAGCTAATATTACACTGATATATAATATAAATTTTGATCACATTTGAATTAATTCTACTTAGAGCAAACCACTTGGAGATGCATAGGTTATAATTTTTACATGTGGGTTAACCTTGAATCATACCTCCTAACTCGGGCTTCTATGATCTGAAGTTATGAATTTCTTCTCAACTCTGTTCAGGTAGGGCATTTGACATTTGCAAATATTAAAGCAGTGTCATATAACCGGCCTAACCTCGTTCGCTTAATTCATCCTTTTTTAAAGTTAATCAAATAATTGTTTTTATCTAACTTGCAACGTAATAAACTAAACTAAACTGCGTATTTTATTGACAGCAAAACGGTTTAATCACTAACTCATAGATGTAAGCTTTATGCATTTCTTCCTAGAATAAACGAAATTAGACTATATATTTCCACTAAGTCGCTTGCAATTTCAATCGACAATAATAAAATCTAGAACCAGGCCAATATTTCTCCCGCTAACTAGTCAAAAGTTGAACATTTTTCATAACAATATTAGATGCAGCTGCAGCTAAAAGTCCTGAACACACCTGCATTAATTAAGCTCTGCAGGGGTGCGAAAAATCTTGCACGCTGATTTCACGTCAATTATTGCCAGACAACCAATCTGCCAAATGTGATTCTGACCTCATCGATTCGATCCGTCTCGTCTCAAGTTAGGCTGTAGTCATCTAGGTGCTTGCACGTTCTAAAACGAGCACGTCCCACCTGCACTCCTGTCCACCACAACAGCCTACAAAGCATCACCCTTAAATCTAGTTGTATTTGCAAAATCTTTCTGCAGTATAGCTATATATGTCAGTAGTTAACTCTCTCTCTACTTTTTTGTCACTTCAAGAGCTTTTCAATAGCTTCAAGAGGACGTAACTAACGCTGTAGGAAGAGGAGATTCTTGAAGCAGTCTTAGTGTATGCCCAATCCAATGCAATCCTCTTCATACAAATCATCAATGGATATCCTATCAGGCCATTTAATGCCTAACAGTTTCCTGCAGAGACTTCTTTGAAAAGTTAGTTTAACCACAAATCCTAAATGAATGGACGTGATGAACCTAATATGAATGCGACAGATGTAAATTGGACGTCTATTCACTAATTTACGTAGACTATTCACTAATGGACGTAGTTATGGTTAGTTCACTTAGACTTCGCAATCTAGCAAGCAAGTTCGTAGTTAAAATGAAAATCACGTGGCAAAAACTAATCAAATTGATTTGCATGCGACATGGAGTCCATCATGTTTAAACTAACATCCATCTGGCGCAAAAGATTAAACCCACGTCAACAATTACGTAGGTCCATATTTTACGTTACATTATTTTGCGAATGGACGTTCCCGTTCAAATACATGGACCTAAATCACGTCCATCAATATAGTCTTTAATTTAGTGAATAGATACTCCCAAGTTACGTCCAAGATTACGTAGTCCATCAGTTTAGTACACGGGCGTGCAATTTACGTCTAAAATTATGTCCAACAAGTCCATCGAAATAGTAAACGGACGTCCGTCACATCCATCGGAATATGTCCGTCAAGTTAGTGAATGGACGCTCAAAATTACGTTCACTGCGTCTAAAATTACGTTCATTAAGTCCACGAAAAGAGACCCTTGTGTTGGGAGCCGTTTGGACCACTGCGCCAAGTAGACCAATTGGTCTACTTGGGCTAGCCCAAGTAGACCGCGGTCTACATGGGCTGCCCAAGTAGGACACTAGAGACAGGTAGTGAATTCAGTCGTTAAGTGTACTGACACCGTCCGTTGTGCTTGTTTATGTAATAATAATAATTAAAAACGTTAATACACGTTGAATAATTTATTATACATCTAATAAAATAAAAGAATTTTATTCTGAGCTGGTAGAACGGACAATATTAAATTTGGTTTCGATATTAATGTTGTTGAAGTGAAAAAACCCCACTTTTTTGCGAATTCAACATTTGTTTAAGGTATATCATTTTTGATTTTGTCTCATTTCACAAACAGGTGATCCGTTTCACTACCTCTTGGGCAAATAATTGTTTCCTTATAAGTAAACGTTCTAGCGATCTATGTGTCCTACATGGGCTAGCGAGCCATGTAGGACAGTGCCCTACATGTTACAATACTACTGATAATATTAAAACCAATTATCCTTGCTTTTCTTAAATGTTAAAAATTACTTTTTGGTGTTGTGAAGGCTTAGCAGCATCTGTCTCATTTTTAAATTTGCAATTATTTCTGTAATAACTGTGTGCAGAATTTCTCTCTTTAAAGCATTAGATACTAGGTTTAATGTTATGATATATTAATGGAGTTAATCATAATGATGAAATTATTGTAAGAAATGCATTTGTAAATTGCCAAGGGATATCCATTTCTAAAAGAAATTTTGTTTTATGCTTTATTATGTCATAACAATACTTATAAACAATGGTAATATAAACTGGAAACAAGTTTTGCCAGAGCAAGTTTCTCGACAAAAATCGCGTGTCCTACTTGGGCTGCCCATGTAGGACACTACTTTTAGCGCATCAAGTGGTCTACTTGGCGCAGTGGTCCAAACGGCTCCCAACACCTTGTTTAACCTGAATTTGACTTTGACACCACTGCGCAGAAGCCGTAACCTTCTCAGACATTTCTAAGCGTGCAAAAGATTTCTTCTGTTGCTTGAATAAAAAAGCGTGAAAACTGACAAAACGACCAAAGCGGGCATTAATTAATTTGGTTGTCTAATCCAGTGTTATTTCCTTACTAAAATCTGTTATTTACTGCTGGTGACTTGTTGTATGATACGAGAACGGTAAATGTTTTAATATTTCTTGTTTAAGTTGTAAAAATTGTTGCTTACTATTATTAATGCTCAGTACATTGAATTACGGATGTTGTTGTGCTGTCATGCTTGGTATATTGTTCCTTCCGTAGTTTGTCGAGTTTGCCCTAGTGGGCACTTCGTGTCAGAGGGGAACTTGTTCTATTGTAATTGCAGTTGTAGCATCAGTTCCAATTGGAATGAGTGAGTGTTTGAATTGGTGTGGGTCTTTAGTATTCCTCACATTATGGTTTAATGAGTTTCACTCATTGACGGAACTTTCTAAAGATGAATCCATTCCTGTTTTGACCTGGGTTTCATCACTTTTGCTCCATTTCCTCTAAGATTGATAGTTGCATACTTAGATGGATCTAGTTTGGTTTAGTTGTTCAGCATGTGGTGAAACACTTTCATCCCTCTTTGTTGCCTAAATGAGTAAATCAGAGTGATGGTAATCTGAGATTTTGCATTATTTGTGTATCGCGCATGCCATTTTTATTGTGCTTTCCTGTATTTTTTCTCCCTTCCTTATGTACTGTTGTTTAGCCGGATTCCAGATGACATAATCATAGTCCAGAAGTGGCCTTGTAAAGGTCTTTTAGAGTATAAGAATCATAGTTTAGTTGCACCAAGGTAGGTAAATCACCATCTGATCACCCAAAGACATTTTCTGGCTTTCTTTATAATTTCATCAGTGTGGTTGGAGAAAATGAGCTTATTATAAAAACAGACTCCCAAGTCCGTATGTTTTCTATTGCAGGCATTGGTTCTATATGACCTGAGGAGTTTCATCTTGTGTCCATGTAAACCACCTTTTCTCCTTCCTCAGATGGGATATCCTGCACCTTTCTGCATTAAAAAATATATGATTGATGTGACCATAAGACTCAGCCATTCATGTGACCATGTCATTCTGGAGTTGTACATTGTCAGCTACTAATTAGATTTCTCTTTAAATTTTTGTATCATCTACAAACATTTTGGTGATGGAATCAATCTTGTCTGGAAGATCGTTTATAAGACTAAGAATAATAGGGGTCCAAGGACACCACGCTTAACCATAACATTGGAGGAGCACCTTGAGTTGAGTTTAACACACTGGGTTTAATTTATCTATTATTTAGTAAGCACAAAATTATATAAATTTATACTTTAGTAAGAAAGAAACAGTAAAATTATATAGCCATATTCAGTACGTTTAAAACTTCAAAAAGTCTAATCCAGCTATTCAGTTTGCCCATGATACTCTAAGCCTACAGTTTTTACAGTAGTTTCCATTGTGGCACTTTGTCAATTGCTTTCTTAAAGTCATACACCTACCTCAGCCCACCTGTTCGAGTGAGTCTTGCCAGTTGTCTTACAAATTGAGCTGTCTTACAAATTACCCATGTCACCAAGCACCAGTCTGCTTACTTTGTGAATCGCTGAAGTAGTACTTTTAACAAATTAAGTTAGAAGCAGTCATAAACTTGTTCTTAATTATCTTCATAAGGATCTTGCTTACAGTGGATGTAAGATAAATTGTTGGATAATGACATTTATTGTCCCATTCTCCTTGCTTGAAAGTGGGTGATATTAAGGAAGACATTAATGCTTATGCAGAGATTTGCTAAATATTATGTGTAGTGGCTTGATAAAATTTGATGGAGCTGTTTGATGGAGTATGGATGGAAGCTCTCTGGACCCATTGAAGAATCATCTTTGGTCAAAATCAAATGCTTGCAGTACTATTGTTGGATTACAGCTCTTATTTTTTTAATTAGACCTATTTATTACTTCATTTTAGTACGTGTTTTGATGGACTTGTGCATGTATGAACTTTTGGCACAAATATAATTCAAATAGTGAAATAACTGAGAAATTGACTGAATTGGCACCGGATATTACTTTGTAGCCCATGATGAAGTTATTGTTTGTTATGAACGGTCAGTTTGTTGTAATTAAGTCAAGGTTACACCCACGCGTGTATGTATGTGTTTGCATATTCCAAGTAAAACATGTAAAGAAACTGTGACAGCATTATACTTTCGATGCTCTTTCTGACTCTGACTCGACATCCTAGCGGCCTCGGATTTTACCTACCTTAGACAATTATTATAAATGGTAATATACAATTACTGTGTATAATACTAATATATGATTATTGTGAATCTCATTAATCTAAGCATTGTTGATTGTTGAAGAATTTGCCATCAATATTGGTTGCCCATTCTAATAGAAAGGGGTATGAGTGATAGCGCAGATCACTTTTCTACGCGATTTTGCCACACATGATGGCACTTTCTGGGCTGCTTCTCGGTCTGGTGACACCATTATGGGTAGCACACATACTGAGTTGCTTTTCTGGCTTTCAATGTAAGTGTAAGTAGAGACCGACTTGTGACGTCAGTGCACAGTCATGAAAAAATGCTGTTTTGGAGTTCTGCATAATAATTTTGGGATTAGCGCTAAATGTTCAATCTTTTAATAATTTTTGACAATTCTCATTGTTATACCGTTGTAGTATGTATGCAGATAACTTATAAACAAAATAACTCATTGCGTGCAGTATTGGCTAAAGTAGGTTGATATTTTGTTTCATCTTTTGCTTGGTAAATCACAGATTTTCCACATTGCTTCAACAACTTTTGTGCCATTTCACTGTCATGGCGATTTACATTAATCCTGATATGACAGCCTACATATAAAAATAGGCCACTTTTCAGTGAACCAGCCCTAATGCAGCTCCACTCACAGTGTTATAACGTATAACTTGTTGTAATCAATTGTTATTATTTAAAAACAGTTTTGTCACTATCGATTTTTAATTAATGCCTGTAAATGACTAACAAATCTGAGCTGTTAAGTATCTTTTCTTTAAAATTTGTTGTGAGAAAATCTAAAGAATTCAGGTGCACGATAAATGTCAGAACATTTGTTTTAAGGGCTGAGAGTAGATCTTTTCATGTACTGAGAGTACCTTTAAGTTTTTCTAAGAAAACTAATACAATTTCCCCAACACAAGTGATTTGGCTTTATTACATATTCACAGCCGTTGAGCTTCTCTTTCCTTATTTTCATTAAAATTCCAACAACAAATAGTACATTTCAAGTAAGGAATGTAGCTTCAGTGGCCATATCACTTCTTTTATATGTATAATGAAAAGAGTGCCTTTTCAAAGTTTTGCCTTATTTTTGTGCAATAAAAGCCACTGCAAGTTTCTAGAGCTGTTAGAATTTGCTCACAAATTTCTTGCTTGATGGGTAACAGGCAAAAAATGGCCATAATTAACATTGTAAAAGTTGGTCATAATTATTTTTGAGTCACTGCAACTGGCAGACCATGTATTGATTTACTAGGTATTCATTGTAAAATACTAAGGAAAAGTCTGTGTTTTGCAATTTGAAAAATCAATTTCTTCATTGACAGTTTGTTACATATTAGATGTTAGTGAGTGATACATCAACTACGTGACAAGCTGACAACACCGTGATATTTTAACTTTAACTGAATAACTTTTGCAAAATTGATGAACATCTACGTTTTAATACAAAAGTGAAATCTACGTATAAAAAAATGTTGCATGATAGACTCTATAAAAATTGTAAAAATTAAACCGTGCTAGATAATTTTTGCCAAAAATTCAAATGTTAAATTCTGCATAAATATTACTAAAAAATATATATATTTGAGAGAATAAGAAAAGAGATACTTGTTTTAATTGACTGGGCTTCTTTTATATTAGCAGTTATTTATAGCTTTTATGTATTGAGCAAGCACATCATATAAATGTTGTACATACAGATAGCTAATCCTGTGCATAAAATTTGCAAACGGAATGTGTAACCATGCTAGTGTTCTCTTTTTCCAGAATACTTTGCAGGATTATTTTCAAGGCAAGCTGATAAGCAAACATTGGCTATCACTGTATCATTGTTTGCTTTAGTTTAACATAAACATTAAAATTGTTCTGCACTATTAAAATACTGTACAGTTCCTCCCATTTTTAGAAGCAAACTGGCTAATGTGCCTTGCAACGTCAATCAGACTAATTCAATTTTGTGCGCATAATTTAATAGCTCACACCCAGCTTTAAATGCTTTGTTTTGATTCCCAGCCCTCAGCCTCTCAAATCTTATCTCAGCAAGTATTGAAGAATAGAAACCACTGGCAATATATATATTTGCAACATTTAAAGTCTTAAATTAAGTTATTTAAAATACATACATATATATATATATAAATATATGTATTTTAAATAAGTTAATTTAGGACTTTAAATGTTGCAAATTGTGTAGGAGCTTTATCTATAGCTTTTCCACACATTCTTCCTTACAGATGTAGAGAAATACATTTCAGTATATTTTTTGTTTAGATAATAGACATAACAATGTAATTATTTAAATGAGAATCTCAATTGACTTCTCAGTGCTGTATATTAAAAAATTGGTATTATACTTTCTAAAAACTGTACGATGATTAAAAGAAAATTAACTTGAGTGATTATTAATTTAGTGTTTTCTGCATGTCATTCTCTTCTACATAAAAACAAATGACATGTTTACAAGCATTTACCAAAGTGTAAAATCACTTTGGTAACATTTTTAAACCCTCTTACTATGGAAAATTTCATTAAGTATACCAACCAAGTTATTACATTAATGACTGTAAAATATGTAAATATTATTGTCTAAAAAGAACTCTAAAGCTACAATAACTGGTCATTTTCAATTCAGTAAGGCAGTCACTATTACATCTATAGCTCAGTTATTTCACATACTTGCACGTTATTATATTTCATAACACCTTTAATACCAAGTAATGTTCGTTCTTGGCAATAAAGGTTACGAGGAATGCATGTATACTATATAATTTAAATGTATTGCCAGATTTGAACCGAAGCTTAGATATGAATATGAGTACTAGTGCTAAGCTAAATTATATCCCTGAGTCCCTGCCTTTCAATAAAATTACCAAGTAATCACAAAAGCAATATTTTTTGTGAAGTTTAACCTTATACAGTGTGAGACCAAGTAGGTGTAACAGGTGAACATATTTTCAAATGTAGCAGTATAGACACGCTTTGCTTAATCTTAACTATAACTTTGTGTATGTTTTGGTAGTTTACTTATCATTAGTTTTGACCTAGTTTACTTGATTTCAAAGCCATTAAGACTAGCCTTACATCTCGGTGACACGTTAGGCCTATGTGAGGAAAATACAATCAAGTTTGTTACATACTTAAATTTTGCAATAAAGTATTTAATTTTACAGCTTTTACACTACATACTGTCTCGTTTAATATGTCTCAGTTTATGCATATACATAAACATGAGATTGGTTGGCTAGGCCTGTATGGCATCACATTCCTTAAATTGACAAGATCCTGTTTATGCACATGGTGGGTGTCACTCTACGTTTTTGTAAAGACGCAGTAATTAGCTTGTTCAAATAATCTGTGGTTCAAACATTTGGTTCAGGTCTGTGAGAAGCACATGACTGGAAGTCTCTGTAAACGTTTAACTTACTCTTGAAATTTGAAATTCAGATATTTCATTGGTGCAAGCTAATTGTCTTTTATTTGGTTTGATTTTTTTACATGTGGACACATTGCAATCTGGAATTCTTTACTCAAAGACAGAGGTTAACAAACAAGATCTTTGTGGCTATCCTGGCTCATTTGCACGGATATCCCTCTAAGATGAATTGCTGAAGCAGCAGTAGTTTTCTGTTACATTTTCGATGTATGTAGAAGTACATGATCCTCCTTTATGAGGCAGTTGCCAAGTTTTAGGAATTCTGACCGCCTGTAACGATTATCAAATCCACGATGGCCACACACTGCTCATGTAAAGTTGTGTGTGCTTATCCACACAGCTATGAATCCATCTGTGTATGGAGTATCGAATCCACGATGACCACACACCGCTCACATAAAGTTGTGCACGCTTATCCACACAGTTATGAACCCACCTGTGTAGCGAGTATTGAATACACGATGGCCACACACAACTCACAAAAAGTTATGTGCACTTATCCATGCAGCTATGAAACTCGCCTGTAGTGTATATTTGTAAATTTAAGTATTTCAGTATTTTTGGGAAACGACTGATTCATTAATTTGTGGTAGAATGATAAACCAATCGTGTGCCTTCCACTAATCATTACTGTATTGTAATAAGAAATGGAAGTTATGCAAAAAAATTTATACTGTAGTTATACCTTGTACAGCACTGTACTTCAACTGAACTGGTTTATGTTTCTGCAATGTTAAATGCACCTCTTTTCTTAAATCATTTTTGCTTTATTGCTTTTCTTAATAACTCTATCAGATATAATTTTTTCCATTTTCCATTTCCGTGCAAATTGATCTATCTGTATTTTCAATCTATGTACATGAATCAAGAAATCAAACTACTTTTTATATTATACAGTACTGTTACTCTGAATTAGCAGCCTAGGCAGATTAAGTTAGATTTGGAAGGGTATCCGCATGTGTAATGCATTCCCCAAAATGGTAAAAGCTTCCCCTAAACATGTCTTAAAAGTATCAAAATTACTCGAATTGTCAAAAAAAATTCACGTTAGGGTGGATCTAGGCATAAAAGAATGAGGGCGCAACAGGGAAGATGAGAACTAGCGAGATGTCATGCAATACAGTTATATTCACCACCTCATACTTTAAAAATTAAATCCGCCTTTCTACTTGCTGCGGTGTTTGCTTTACTTATTTTTCTTGCAAAAATTTTTGTCACTTTAGTAATTGACACCATCGTGGAGGGAATCTGCTGAAATAGTGAGGTTGCACAGCCCCAGCGTTGAGTAATGCTCAGCAAGCATGAATGAGCATTGAGCATGTTGCCAAGAGCAAACATTTCATAGGAAAGCTCAAGGTTGGCACGTTGCTATTAGTGTTGCATGATGGATGGATTAATAGACTAGTTTAAAATGCGAAAGTGAAAGTGTTAAATAAAGTGAATTGAACAGGATATACTGGGAATAGGGTTTGTACATTTTCAGTAATATAAATTCGGTGTTTTAATTGCAGTTACTGTTATGGATATTTATGTTATGCTACAGCCTACTGCAAATTGTGGTGATGATGATGGTAGTGTGGTGATGTTAGTCACTACATTAGCAGTGATAAACTGATAAAGTTTTGTAATGACGTAGTACAAGATTAATACAGAGAAGTGTTCACTGCAGTCATCATTTGACTTGATCAGAGCAATTATTATTATCAGTAGCAAAGCAATAATCCATTATGCAAATCTGTCTATTTAAAGTTAATGTGTAACTTTTAGCTATGATTATTTAAACTGAATAAACTGAATTTGAAGCTGAATTATTATGCTATGCTTAATTTTAAATCTTTCAATTTAGTAGCAAAACTCAGCAAAATTGTTTCCAAAAATGATGCAACAAAGTAAATTACCAAAAATTATAATTTATGCTACTGACCCAAGTCAATGTTCTTTGACTCTAACACTTAAAGAACTTGAGCATGTCTTTCAGCTATCAAGTTCATAAATCAACCCTCAAAAACCGCCGACATGTGAGAATAAAGTACAAACAGTTCAAAGTTTAAAAAGTTTATGACATTGTTTGTTATACCAATGTACGAAAAAGACTGGTATCTGACCCAGCAAAGTTTACAGTTGTTTGTCACACTTATTACATGTAGCTAGAAAGTGCAATGTCTAGCAGGAACTTAGTTATTACTCTGGAGTGTACAGTTATTATGGCATTAGATTTTAAAAAGCAAGGAATTACTCTTAGCTTATAAACAAGTGCTTTCTTCTTAGAATTTCAGATATATAAAGGTATGAAGGTTTGATTTTTATCTTAATTGTCTGCTCTTTCTTTGCCAAAGGACTAGTATACCTCATGTGTTTTTGCCATTATTGTAATGATAAACTAGTATCATTATTCTTCTTTATTTGGTTTCATTTTATTTACTGAAAATTTATAAAAATTAACTTTTACTTTCATTTTTCTAGTCTACAATTTAGAAGCAGTTTACAATTTTGGTTTATTATTTTTATGTCAGTTTTTTTTTGTAATTATGTAAATATTTGTATAGGGGAGATTTTATAGCCTGAAGTAAAAAGTATACTACAATAGTAATGATATAACATTGTAATAGCAGATGTTTTGTAGAGAAGGCTTTTGTGAAGAATTTTTTAGATTTTCCATGGAAAAACATATCACTAACAATAATACTTGCTTGAACACCAAAAAATCTTTTGCCAGTATTATCAAATTCTTCATAATTATAACTTTTTATTAGCGGTACGTTAATATTTAGTTGTTTTATGCTGTTTGACCTTAAATAACACGATGGTACAATACGTGCACTGTGGAGCTTATAGTCCCCAATCATTTTTCAAAGTTAAGAACACAAAAATCGTTATCGTATCCGCCCTTAAGGAATTTGTTTACTTTCAACATTTTACAGCGCTTTGCAATAAAAGTCAGCTGTGAATTTACGTCTGTTTAGAACTCTGCCACCACCGGAAAGTGCATGCTCTTGTACTAACGTGTCATTTCATATACAGCTCTTAGTCTGTGATCTTTAGTTTTTTGCCCCGAGGTTTTCAGGGCAAACTTGTACACGGCTTAGTAATTTTTTGCCAACAGGATTGTGTCTGGTTCTTACTTCTTAAAACTCTGCTTACTTGCTATTTAAAAGTAGGTAAATGGCGTTTTTAAAGCTTAAAATTTATTGTTGTTATTGACTGCGGCGCCATGAGAGAACAAGGTTGTAATTTTAAATTTTATCTTATATCTTGATATATAAAAAGTCTATTTATTTCTGTTGGGTTTTTCTAGGACTAACTTGTATAGTGCTAACTTCTGTGTTATATTTGCACAAGTTGCTATAAAAAGACATGCTGTGTGTAATTTAGTAAAAAAAATAAAAACATAATTTTAAAATTGTTGTCATTTGTCTAATTAAATACAAATGGCACCAAAAAATTAAATTATAAGATCATCTTAAACAGCAGTTTATATTTAGTTTTTACCTAGGAATATTTTCAATGAACATTTGTTTTATCAATGTTAAGTTAATTTGAAACAATATAATGTTTTTTCCAGTTTCTTGCCAATGGATAGCTTGTTATACGCATTACCTGTATAACTGTATATATTACCAGTACTACTTATATGCTTGAGTTATATACTATTAAAATTATTAATTAAACTAACAGAAACTGGAGCAGATAAAGTAGATGGTTTATTTGAAATGCTAACATGACATTATAATAATTAATGAGACATAAAAATGAAAGAAAAATGGTAGACACATTGACGTGAGAAAATGCTGAATTGAAAAGTTGGGGTCCATCGAGTTGGGCTTTATGATTTGTGTATTTAAATGGCTGTCTTTGTCTTTTTAAATCCTCTGTTAATCACCTAATCATTGTTTGATGTTTCGTGTATATAGGTGAATTACTTTAAGCTAAGGTTTTTATAATTAGACATGCTTTCTTGATGTTATTTAGTGATTCTGGCTCATTCTCGATCTTTACTTCATATTGTATCCTTTTATGGTAAGCTGCATAATAATGTGCACGTACTTCTGTCTAGATATGTGAGTTTAATAACTGCCAAAGCACAAGAATACAATGGACAGTTCAATTCACGTGGCTCTAAAAATTGTCGAATTGTACTAGCTAACTAGCTGCTACTTTATTTGCACAAAAAGTACATTCACTGTTGTTAAGTAAATTGCATCCTTAAGTTTGCTGTTTGTTTGTGCCACAGTAATACTGCTACTCTTTGAACTCAGTCACTCTATATGAAGACATGCATGGCAGCAATAACCAGCAGTGTACACATGCATATTTTCCTTATCTGATTACAGTGAGGTGTTGAACTACAAGCAGAAAGGCAATGAGCACTGAAGCCACTGTGAATTCAGTTCAGGAGAACCCAGAGCCCGATGGCTCTATTATATGTAAGTACATGTAGAGTTTTTATGCTTTATTGCTCTAGACTACTTTTGTGTGTACATTAGCAACAAACAACAAATTTACATGCAGTCCACTAACTCCACTGTTCTACCTCTTACCCTTAACCATCATTATATCTCGTGACCAGAAGCAGCAGTTATTTCCTAGCAGAAAGTGCCTATCAGGCACTATTAAGCCACAGATGTTTTTTTGTGTATGAACAGTAAAAGCACACTGCTTAGTTTTTAATTAGCTGGATAACTTTATCAGTTATATTTTACTTATTTATTTATTAAAAAAGCAAAATATTATATTTAACTTAACTTTTAGCACAGAATCCTATAATAAATTCATAAATAACTGATAACAGCATCACGAACCATTAGATTGACTGTGAAAAACCTGCAGCGCCAGCCCAGGGATAGAACTCGGAACCTTACATGTTCATAAATGTTGTAACTGGAATGGTGTTAAAAGAAGCCACTCAGTTTCCTAGTATTTGAAAGTGTGGAACGTGTAAGTTACCCGCGATCCACTCACCTTGATTTCACTTTCACTGGGAGACATTATAAGGCCAATTTTCTTAATGCAGAGCAACTTACAGGAAAACGTGGTAGAAAAACAGACCAGCTTCACAACAGTTATATTTATAGTGGTATAAGTAGACCGATTTTTAGTCTCCTGTACGGAGTATTATAATTTTTGCATCAAAAGCCTGAACCTTGTTAGCATTACTTTGATTATGTTTGCAAAATAATGATCATGATTATGACGTTAATTGACGAAGACGATGATGACAACGATAATGATGACAGCAACAACAATAACAATAATAATAATAATCATTTAAAAGATAAATATGGAGCAGTGCTATACAATACAGGGGATTTTAAACATTACCAAACAGATCCAACCTTTAACATGATTGTAGTGAGTAGAGGGGGAGGTGTGTTGAACTTATTACCCATTTTAGGAACTAACTATCAGCCATATCCTGGCTGTCAAGAGAGTTGTTGTGGTGGGTGAGCATTTTATTTAGGTTTAAATGATTACTTGAGAACACTTGAGGTTCAAATAAATCCCATTTTTCCATTAGTGTGCTAATCAGGCAACATCTGATATTGCATCTTGTTTTTTGGAATATCAGTGATCATCCATTAACTCTCTTGGTTAATATCATCATCACCCATCGAAGATCTTGCATGACTAGGGCACTGCCAGATTTACTAGAATGTCTTTACTTCACAGGGATAGCTTCATGGGAGGATACCCCAGGAAACATAAATATTTTGCCAGCACATGGAAGTTGACCTACTTTAGCACGTACTTACTGCTTGTGGGAAATAGGTTGATTATTACAAATTATGGCTCCAGGGTATTTGAAAGCTGAAAGCAAGCCTTTCATGGGCAGATTACTGATAACTGTCTTTAAAACGTTTTGGATACTTTCTAAAATTGTTTTTATATATTCCCGTTGCAAAACATTTACTGAAAGTTTATGCATACTAAATTTTTCTGAGACAGTCGATAATTATTCCAATGTAATGCTGTAGAAAATGTGTTATTTCCTGTGAAAATTGCCATATCGCTTATATTATTCTTCATTTTGCATTTTGTCAAAAATTAAAAAAGCCCGAAACTTGTCAAGTACTGTCAAAAACCTGAAACCTGAAATATTACCTTAATTTTTTGTTTGCTAATTAACTATCATTTAATAGCTGATATAGGTGTACTTTGTCTGTCTTTTTTTATAGTTTCTTAACATTATTTACACTTAACAGTATCTGAGAAGCCAGATGCTATAAAGGACAGTTTGGAGACATGCAAACAAAAAAGCGATCATGCTGCCAGTGGAGAGAAAACTCACAGTAGACGTCCTTCCGCCCCTCCACCTCCACCTCCCAAACCATCTAACATCGGTTCTACAGGTGATTGCTTTGCTATTAATGGCTGGGGCTAGCTGATTATTTCTAAGTAAAACTGTAACACTATTTTCTTTCTCTTCCCTTTCTTGAACTAGTAGTTTATGTTATTGAGTCTCGGAGACTAAAGTTGTTCTTGTCAAATTTCTACCACTTTTTTACTGATTAGTACTAAACTGAATTAATTTGTTAGGTTCCAAATTGAAAATGTGAGCCAAAAAGCTTATTTTAAAGCAATTGACCTGTCATTAAAGCAACAACGAGTTTACATGCAGATAGTAGAGTACTCTGTGCACACCAGTGACATTACTGTGATTCATGAAATTTTAAAATTTTAACTCAGAGACATTTGCAACTAGGTCCTTTAGGAGCCACACATACTAATAAAAACTCCCAATAAGACACAGTAATAAGAAACAATTGCAAGGAATAAGTGAGAGTGACATAGTCACAATTGACTGCTAATGTACGATATATATATATCCTATTTTATATATATATAAAACCTATTGCAGTATCGCAAAACCATAGCTGCATGTTGCAATTCATGGTTGCCTGCTTGCAATTTTTTCACTATCCTATAAAAAATTTCATCCTCTTTTTAACATTAATTGAGTCAGAACTGGCTCTTATTAATTAATACATTGTTTGTATAAGGATGCCTAAGAAGACCTAAACAAGTAATAATAAAATTGCTATTAATTTTTTGTAAGACCTTGGTATGTTACTCTTTTGTTATACAAAGTGAGATTTTCTGTAGGCATAATTTACTCTATTGTAGGCATAATTTACTCTAAAGATACAGTTCACTGAATCAATCCATTACAATTGCTGCATCCTACATTTAATTGTGATTTTTCAAAGCAAACTTCTGCTTTCATCTCTTCTTTAACAGCCAGTTTTTTTGAAATCACTTCCAATTTTGCAGCTGGAGATCTAACATTCATGTTATGAGCAGTACGTAAACAAACTAGATGAATTCAAGGTTTTTGGTGAATAAGATTAATTTAGCAGATAATCGTGTTTTTGAGAATATGTTACTCCTTGTTGTTGTAACTCTCACAGCTTTCACAGTATAAATGCTGTGACCATAAGGCAAGTTTAGTAAACAAATGAGTCAGGTAACTAAATAGGCCTACTTAGGGATTCTTCTCTAATATTATTGTAGTACTCAAAACAGAACATAAGTACACAACAGAACAACACTTGTGTTCTATAGTCCTGCGGTAGTTGCCTTTCCTCAGGGCAGATTCTTTCATTTTTAAAACAATAAGTACCAATGGCACAAGACATCAGGTTTTACATACCTATCAAAAAGAGACCTGTAAACAGCATTTACACGTATTTGGTACGTAAAGTTATTTACCGTCCCAATTTGTTTACCCTGTTTTATATTGTTTAACAAAAATATATAGCTTAATATGCAAAGCAAGTGCTGTGATTTCAGTGACACCAACATCTGAAGGATCTAGTCCTAGTCCCGTGCCTTGTTCTCACAATTCACTGGAATCATTAAGGGAATTGGATGCTGGCTCAGCCACCAAAGATGATGACAATGCACAGACCTTGCAAGTACCACACGAATATGAGCATGTGAGACAGGACAGCATATGCAGTGAGCATTCTTACGAATCACTCGAGTACACGATGAATATGGAAAGCATAGCTCCTCCACTTTTGCCACCAAGGTTCAAAGTTTTTATATGATTTTTTGCTGTGTTGTGTAAACTTAACAACTTATTTGTAAATGACTGTAAAATGTCATAGTTACAGCATTTCAATTTGCTTAAATTATTGATCAGGGAAATGTTAGAAAACTCAATTTAGGGATCCTGACAAATGAATGTTGCAGCTACCAACGAATGCGCAGTACAAATGCAGTGACTGGGAAGTTTGCAATTTATTTCATTCTGAGATGCCTTATAAAAAACTGAGGTCAGAGAGTTCAGAGTTCATAATTTATATCGTCAGTTTTTCTTAGGGTGAACAGGGACTTTTAAGAAAACCCGCCTTTTAAATTTAAAGTGATTTTTACATACTATTATATATTTTAAGCTGCCAATGTGATAAAGCAGTATGCAGGTAATGTAATTAAACTTTTGTTATGCATGAAAAGTTGTCTGTCCTGAGCCTACTCTGTATTTTCCTGCAGTCGTCTCCATAAGTTTTGGAAGTAGGGTGATAATAGACTCACTGAGACCAGATAGATGTCGCTGTGTAAGAAAACTTTTCAGGCCATCAATTAAACTGCAATTAGTTAAGCGTCGATTAGGCATGTATAATGAGCTACCCATATTTTTCCTTGCACACATAGGGCAGCGATTAATTTTTGCTTGATTGCCTGATTTTTCCTAATTTTTTGCATGTCGTGAATGCGTCATAGTGGATAAAAAAAAGACGTGATTGTTCAAATCTCCATTGAATGCTTATTTTTAGAAAACTTCAGTGTCATTAATACTTCTTGTTGCAGAAAGAAAACCTAATGATTATAGTTGTATAGGAAATGTAGAACTTTTTACATAGCATTAATGAAAATTGTTTAACTATTCCAGGCCAAGTTCTGATGGATATGTGTATTTCTATGGTGTACCATTTGAGCGATTCATTGCACACGACAAAAGTAATGACAGTACTCTGGTAGAAGAACCTGCAGATGTTAGTGAAACGGAACCATGCCGTTTAAATAATGATGAGTTAAAATCACAGGAAACCATTAACTTAGAAAATACAAATAATGCAATAGGAGAAGCTGTTGATAGCGTAACCTGCAATAAAACTCTGATGCTTGAGGTTTCTGAGTCAGCGAGTGTGAAAAGTGCAGGAACCGATTCAGATTATGAGTATCGGACTTGTGAAATAAACCCATGTTATATTCCTACTTTAGTAGAAGAGAAAAATGTGGAATATCCCGTGTCAAATGCTTCTGAATCAGTGATTTATGAAAATGTGGTGTGCCCAATATGTACGGACCGCAGCCAACTCGCCGGTGATCTAGCCAAATACGAATTTGTCCCATGTGACAAACATAACATTCCCTTGAATAGCACCTGTGTTGAAGAAAATGATGATGTTGTGGAGGCTTCGAAGCCCAGTCAAGACGAGGGTGACACCCAGCTACAATTTCGGACAGTTAAACAGATGGTGGCTGCATTTTCAGCTACATCTGGAGTGAACGATTCTATAGGGAAATCTGTTTCTCCAAAGTTTAAGTGCAATAAGAATTCATTGAGTGATAAAATGCAAGAAAGCAATTCTAAAACTAGTGAGCCTGTTACAGAGACCCAAAGTGCAACTGAAACTGAATCACTTTCAGAATATAAAGCATGCGACAACATACCGAAGACACCATTGCCTAGATCACAAAATCATGTTTATGACGAAGTATATGAAAATGCTCCTGGTGCTGATAGTGAAGCCCTTGTTACGTTGAATTTATATGGTGCACCTAATGCTTCCAATCGAAACAAATCCAAACGCAGAGTTGGATTTATTCTCAGAGAGCCTTCTGACAAATTGGATGATCCGAAGTCGCATACATATGAGGAACCTTTAGAAAGTCCCAATTTTCCTCATGGTGATCATTCTCCCAGTGAAGCTGATAAATCTGTGATGCACGGTAAACCAGCTGTTGCTCCCAAATCCAATGTTTTTCAAAATGCCAGTTCAAAGAAACCAAGTCTGAAAAAGAAACCACAATCTTTCAAAGTCAAGACTTCTTCGGTGAAGGCGACTGGTTCTCATTTTGAAGAATGGCCCAGAATGTTTCCAAAGGATAATGAGGAAACCAAAGAAGTTAACGCTGCAGATTGGTCACCTTACGAAAAAACTGTACCTCTTACGAGCAATGAATCAGGTAATTTCTATTTAACCTGTTTGCAAAAACATATAAGATTGTTTAACCTGCCTTGTTTCTGTTGTCGATCAACTATGGCTTTCTGTAATTCTTTAGAGGTTTACTGTGATAGGTTCAAGATTTAAAGATTTATTTATTTAGCCAATATACAAACATTCAAGCAAATACCGATTTATGCATTTCTGTAACAACTTAAGACTGTAATTTAATTATAATTACATCTATTAAAGCTCTTTTACCAAAAGCTGCATAAATTAAAAGCCATCTCAGTAACATGATATATTTGAAATAGCATCTTATTTCAGTGTTAATGATATTATTGCTTGTGTCAATGATGGAAATAGATTTATACAACTGATATGCCACCATTATACATGTTATTTTGTCTTGTCTTTTCCTAGGACACATGGGCATTCAAAATTCGGCATCTTCACGGGTGCCTGACGACGGTGTACAGCGGGTATTTGACTGTCATGGATACGAATATGCCCTTTGTAACATTCCCGATTGCTCTCACCATCAGATTGGGAGACATTCGCATACCACTCCCAAACTAAGACTAGGTAAGATATTAATGCTGTTACAAACTTGTGCTCTAATTTGCTATAATATTTCTGTACGCCTCCTACTGTTTTAACTGACAGAACCACTTTTAAGTATAGCTTTATGTCCATTATTTATCCAGCTAAAAAATTCTGTTGATATGGTTAGGGTTTCTGTTAGGGTCTTTGCTGTTCATCAGATTCTTCCATGGGGCATATAATAGAAAAAGTTTTGCAAAATCTGTAAAAAAAGAGCTGTTTCATTTTCAACCTATAGTATTAGCTTCTAAATGCTGCTGGCAACTTCAGATGAGTTCAACTGTCAGTGGGTTAGCTAAGGGGAAAGGAGATGGCCTACTCCAGGGGCTCTTTTCAGAGGGTGGCACTTTCAATTTGATCAAGTGAACTAAAAAGTTTATTTTGTCTGAACAGTAAAAAGGCAAAACAACAGACACAATTTAATTTTCCATGAAAGTGCAACTTACAATGCTCTTCTGTCAAATGTCTGTAACAAAAAAAGCTTATGACTACTAATTTGATGTCTTTGTAACGTTTACGTAGCTTTTCCTTGTTTTCAAAATTTCTGTGCACTACACGTCTTGCATTAACTGTGAAGTATTTTTATAATCACACTCATTCCTGTTTTAACTTTTGAAGAAGCCTCTAGGAAATATACCTTTTGAAACATGCAGAGAGAATTTATTTCTTCACAAACAAATCTTTCCAATAGTTTTTTTTATTATTTTATCAAATTATCTTAAGAATGTTTTATTGTTTTATTTAGTCATAAGTCATAGTCATAAGCCATTTATTTCACATTACACATTTACAATAGTTTCATGTACAATATCTAGTGAAAGGGCCTGCAATGAATGTAATACAAATAACAAATACTGCACAGGAAAAGCTTCAAACACTGTTCACCTATATACGAAGGTAAATGTGTTGCGGGCAATCAAAAAGCAGGGCTTGTTAGATTGTCCCACACAGTGAAAGAAAAAAAAGTAATGGACATAATCTGAAAATTTAAAGTGAATCGTGTGATAAAAAAAACATTAGTGCTTAAAATGGAGTGATGTAATAAATTTAAACTGTAACACAACGCCACTAAATTTCACAAATCTAAAATTTAGATGTGTTTTTCATTCGGGGAGGGGGAGGCGTTAAACTCTCTCAAGTGTCACCCCAGGTGGCACAAGCTCTATCTACACCTTTATACATTTTTGCAGGCTGTAATGAGGTTTCGTTAATTCTCCTCTCCCAAAAGAACAACTGGGAACAGTCTTACCTGATACTGAACATATTACATTTGTCATCAAGGTTTCATGTTGTATTCCACAATGATCAGTTTTTAATACAGACAGTTTAACAAGAACTTTTTATAGCGCCTTTTGAACTCTTGGTAGAATCAAATGTCTTTTCAAGTTTTTTTGAGTTTTAATTGTAGTTTTGTTTTTGCTTCTTGTCGTGCAATTTACTGTCACATAAATAAGAAAATAAGAGCTGCTAGCCTCGGTCACATAAGTATAATTATAAAGCGATTAATTTACAGGACCTGAAGGTGCAGAAGCCGAGTACGATCAATTACGAAAACAAAGGTTCAACCCTCAAGCACTTGTCGATCATCAGTATGGACACCTAAAGCCAACCACAAAAGGTAAAAGGAGTGAATTAGGAGAAAAAGTAGCAAAGCATTTATATTGTAAATGAATGGTTTTGAGTGACTTGACTTCTTTTACATTTGGCCAATAATTTACCTGAATGCTAACAGGTAATGAAGCCGAAACTATACATGAAATTGCACCGGAAACAGGACATGTTTACTATCTCCACGGCAGCTATGAGGACAACAGCTTGCAGCAAACAAGTAAGGCAACACAATATGCAACTTACTCTGTCATTTTGTTTATAATATGTGCATCATTTCAACTACCACGCACTTAGTACTGTGCCAGTGCCTCGTTCGTTAAAGTTGTGCAAATGCCTCTTGGTATTTTTACAAATAAAATTCTTTTTATAATGTTAGTTTTCTAAAAGGATCAGTCAATAAAAGTTTTAGTTAGCGATCACATAAAACAATAATGATTATGAAGGAATAGTTAATAACTTTCATGTTATTAACTAATTTTAATACTCAAGAGTAATGTTGTCATTAATTCAAAGAGTACCATTGTCAGTGGGTTTTCCGTAATTGAAATAATTGTTTTACAGATTTGTTCTCTTTGCTTTTTTAGACAGTAGTGATGTCTTTTACGATGACTTCCGTCATGATGGCATTGATGATGATGATGATGAAGACATTTATGAAGAAATACAATCGGGACTTCTCGAAAGCATTGGTACCCCATCAGCAAACTCACACTGGTCTTCTGATTTTGACTCTTCTGGATCGGTCGATAGTGGTGAGGACATGCAAGTTAAAGGATTTCAAGAAAAAGAGGCTAGAGAGGTATGTTCTTTATTAAGACTTGCTAGTATAGTTGACATGTTAGCATATTCACCTCTTGATGATTCTTGTTAAATCAGCCATTTGGTTTAGTAATGTTTTGATTCTAGAACTCTAGAAATTCACATTGTGAAAGGTAGAAATTTTCTTACATACCTGCAGTTGTATAGTATTTTGGGAAAAACCAGTTTGTGCTCAGTATTTTGTTAGTGTTGGTCAGCATGTTGTAACCCATAAAACCTCATAAAAATGATGAACAATCTGGTGCAGCTTGATTATTTTATTTTACTGTGCTCAAAAACAGTCCAGCATCATAAGGTATAAGTGCTCAAAGAGAGGGAAGGTTTCAACATAAATTGCAGAACATTAATAAACGTAAAAAGCAACATTAAGCTTTAGCCACACTGAACATCAAAATAATCAACTGACATAATCAATGCAATAATCACTCAAGCTCCAAAACCTGTGCCCCCTCTAACACAACAACAAGAACAACAAGAATTTACACATACTGTACACAAGCAAGCAAAAAAATCCAATTTTAGTTCACACCATCAGAGTATCAAACTAGAGCATGTGGAAATTAGTAATTTACTTTAGGCTTAATACATTAAAGCCAATTGTTAATTTAAAACACTAACCTCAGTTTAAGGTAAATTAAAATTACACAAAATCATAATTAAAGCGAAACATACCTTAACAGAACTCACAAACTGCATTATGAAATTTACCAGCAGTCTATGACATTTCACCGCAAAAAACTTGAACTACTACTGTTCAACTGGAAAATCTTACAATAGACAGAACAACCTCATTAGCTCTAGTCTAAACCAGTTGAATCCCAGTAAACTGGTACCTGAATAGTACAGTAAACAGCCAAATGTACAGCTTAAGAAATGCGTAAATTATTTTACAGGCAATATACCAAAAGATGGCAGCAATAGTTTCTTCATCTGACCTAGTAACTGTACCATGAGTCACTAAAAAGAGTAATTGTACTATACAGTTTATAGTTTAACCACTTCACTGCTTCTGTGACAAAAATCTTCCATCATGAAAATGCTATTCTGTCTGGCCTGTATGATGAGCTGTACCACCATCCTTAATATGCAAATTAACTAACACGTACGCCAGTAGCAATGATACCTGCACACTCCAAGCGTACTTCATAAATCAGGCTACGGAAAATAAACAGTGGTGTTGTCCTCTGTTGGCCAAAAAGTTAATCTTAGGCCAGAAAATGATTTAGCCAAAAATGTGGGCAAAACTTGCAGAAGAGATTACTGTTATTACTGAATGTGCACTGCAGTCTGCTGTGATGTGACTTTTGTTTTCTACTTTATATTTTGCAAGGTGATTTGATCTATGCCACACTAAACAAAACTGTTTTGAAATGACGTGATGAAGATAGTGTTGTTGAAAATTCCTACTGGTGAACTTGGTGATGGAAAGCAGTGGGGGTGGAAGCACTGGAAATTATGGGGGGGGGGGTGTCAACAGCTATTCTGATAGCAATGATATAGTTGTGGTAGTAAAACTGATGATGATGTAGTAAAAGTTGCAGTAATCTCTACTCTTTAGTATGTAGCATCTGTAGCAATAGCAACTCTTCATTTTCTTAAAATATTCCCATATCCCAGGTACAATGCAAATTTTGCAGCGAAGAGGTTAAAAACAAAATATGAATCGGGTAGAAGTAAGTTATCTACTTCTTACATTGGCTACAATTATAATAACTTTTTCCTGCTAGGAGGTGATTTTAAAGTAATTTTGTTTTCTTGCCCAATTACTAAATTGCTGAAAGGACAGAAATGGGTCTGGAAATTGAAATAATATTTTAAGAAATGTGTAATAATTATCACTAATTTGTAAGTGGAAAAGTAGGTTTACAAAAATTAACAAGAAGTTGATAGGTGTTGTTATAGTAAAGAACTGAAAGTGCAGCATTAGGCTGGTTAACCTTGGCTTGCCAAGTTATACATGGATCGATATCATGAATCTAAATTTGTATTCAAGTAAAAAAACCTGATAATATTTGCTAGTTTATGCTAGCGGAAATACAATGTTCTATTCTTCTTTAGATGCTGAGCCCAGACAAAGAAAAGAAACATTTCTTGTTCAGACTTAGAGCCAGGAAAGCAGATATCTATGATCCACGAGTGGCAACACAGCGGTCTCGAAAGACTCAAGATGAAGGTTTGAAATGTTTTTTTTTCATTTATGTTTGAAATGTGTATTTTGGTTTGGGTTTTCAGGATCTTCAAAGTGCAACATTTATAAATATAATCAATTTAAAAGGTATGTTCCCTAAGTTTAAACTATGGTTGACAAAACAAACAAACTATCCAAACAACTGATGTAATTCGTTTCTTTGAGACATTTGTAAATTTGCAACCAACAGCCATCCAAAAAAATCTGAATCTTCTCACAGCAATATGCCTATATATATAAGTGATGTTGGTAAACATATAAGTATCTATTAATAATGGAGCAAAAGGCATGTGTATGCATGCTGAGAGAGAGAGAGAGAGAGAGAGAGCGAGAGAGACAGAGACAGAGACAGAGACAGAGACAGAGACAGAGACAGAGACAGAGAGAGAGAGAGAGAGAGAGAGAGCTCCAACTGTGGCTGAAATAAATCTGCAAATGGAGCAAGCAGCCACATAAAAGTTTAGGCCAGTTTTGCTAGTCAATATTGTAAATGAATAAAAGGTGTGGAGAGATTTAAGAATATAAATCACTGAATTAGCTGGACAGCATATTTGCATGACAACCACTGTTATTCAAAAAGTAGCAAAGTTAGGTAATCAATTTGTCTAAACCCGTCTTCCCGTTTTGTGACAATAAGCCTGTATTCTTGAAGCATGCTGAGATTTTTGAATGGGTGGAAAACTACTAAGGATACAATTAATACGCTGACATCTAAAAAATTAATGTAAGGTTGCAACTTTTCGTAACCCTAGTCATAGAGATACAAGTACTTGGTTCAGGCTAATGACATACTGTGTGTGGGCCATATGATGAAGTATGATCTTCTTGCTTCTTTTATTAATTCCGTCCTGACAAGAAGTGTGTCACCTATAAGTTCGCTTAAAGGAAAGAACAAGTCACTCAGTATGTTGGGTTTATTTTACTGTTATCAGATTAGATTCAGATTTATTTATTCATCCATTTAGCAATTCACTCATTTTATCACTTAAACTTGGAAAAGTATAACGAGGAACTTTGCAAAGAACTGCTCATGAAACATAAATTTAGAAATGTGGTACCTCTGAATAGAAATTTTCAGGCGTGGCAGTTGCTGCCATTCACTTGAAAAGCGTGACATAACTGGGAGATTTTGTGACTTTCCGTAATTACGTCGTGGCTTTCTGCTAGCGCGCCCTGCTTAATTTAATTCAGGCTTCTACAGCTTACCTAATGTTAATGCAAAAATATTTCAAAATGAGCTAATTGATTTTTTTGTAAAAACTTATTATATTTTGGTGAAGGTTGACAGTGTGCTACTTTTCTTCAAGACGAATGACGTCATTGGAAGGAGAATGTGCTTTGAATATGGGAGCACCCAAGCATGAAAGTAACTGAGA
Organism: Tubiluchus corallicola; assembly: GCA_030141605.1. Taxonomy (NCBI): domain Eukaryota; kingdom Metazoa; phylum Priapulida; class Priapulimorpha; order Priapulimorphida; family Tubiluchidae; genus Tubiluchus; species Tubiluchus corallicola. Next base: position 29,726 of record JAQGDQ010000153.1, read on the forward strand.
TTTTAAAGTGATTTTACTAGTTACACGAGGCACCTTTTGCAGTTTCATTACTAAATCCTTATATCATTTTTCTCATGAAATAAGCATAGCCTCCTACAAGGCTTGGCCTTTCCTTTAAATATAATTTTAAATATGGCCTCTTCTTATTCTTAAACTCCCATAATCATTTATTTGGTTACAATGTTTTCTTATTTTTTTGGCATCCGTAGAGCAGTTTTTTAGATTGGTGCTTCAGGGAGTAGCTTTTCTTAGTTATGTTTACTGAATGCACATTTAGCATTTTCATTTGATTAGCACATTATTTCTAAAAGTATCCGTTTGAAAGATTTTCTGAATTCACTCATAAATGCTGCGTAGATTACAGGATTAATTACACTGTTTATGTAGCTTAACCACACAGTCAAAATGAAAACTTCCCGTATGTCACAAGACCATTTGCACGACAACTGTATGAGTGGGTAGATAATAAAAGGCATCCAGCAAACCACAAACACCAACACAATGACGCCTACAGTACGCGTAGCTTTCAGCTGTTTCATCATATTTAAGACATTGTTACTGTTTGTAATAGGTTCAGTCTGATTTACTGCATGTATTCGCTGTGCTTGCTTCCAGGCTGCATACCAAATTCTTGCATTCAAAATTAATACAAAAACACAGGACAAAAGGAAGACAAATGTGTTTTTGATTTCAAGATATGTTTTTGTGAATTGATCATCCCGATCATATTTCAAATCCATACCGGCTTTCACCATTGCGTCACAGTAAGAAATTATCCATAATGTAGTAAGCAACACGATTAAGGTTCGTTTTGTAACATGTCGATTGTATTTTAGTGGATGCAAGATAAAAGCATACCTCTCTGCAGATATTAACCAGACGTGTCCAAGTCCAACATTTTGCATAAATGCCTCAAACAGAAGAAATACATGCAGTAACGGAAAGCCAGCATGTGTTGGTACATTTACCGCTATAAATAAGGGCACAACTAGTACTCCCACTATCAAGTCTGATGTAGCTAGTGATGCAATAATGGCATTCGTAGGTGTTCTCAGCTCCACATGTTTATACATAGCAACTAACACCAACATGTTCCCAAATGAGGCACATAAGCTTGAAGCACCAAAACTGAGTGTCATTAAGATGATTCTGGTTGTGCTTAAGCTAGGATGCTCATGACTATCCACAGTCAACAGATAGGTAACATTGTTAGTTTGATTCATAGCCATTTTGGAAAATCAGTATCTTTTCTCACGTTACTAATGCTAGTATCTTGATATTTACTTTCGCTGAGGTTATAGGCTTGATGTGATATGTCTAGCAGCATGAGTTTGGTGGGTGGTTATGTTAGTGGCTGCCTGCACCCTCTCAAATCTTTTTGGTCAGTTTTCCAAATCAAGTGATGGTAGTGCTAATGTAAAGTGAGTTTGTAGTTACAGCAGTAATGACAACATTGTAAAGAGATTCTGTCACTGGTAGCATATGCAAGAGCTCACATTTGCCTTTGTCTTGTTAAACAGCCTTCGTCTACTGGATTGGCAAACATACATGTAGTATTAATATATAAGGCTTCAGTGCATTATTTGCATTGAAACAATAGTTTAGTAACACTGAATTTGCCAGATGCACTATGCAAATATATTTTGTCATGCATGCAATGTGATAAATAGAACACCTATGCATTTTTAATGTAGCTTGTTTCAATGCTGATATTTTCCTTTGTCAGTTTCTGTTGAACATTCTTCCTTAAATGTTATACGATATGGTTTACTTCTCTTTGTTAATTCTGAGTGGTGCACCACTGTGTATTTATTGTTATATGTTGAGCTTTTTTCGTTGTTGCATACACAGTTCATGCAAAATGTTTTTTCTTTGAAGAAAATATTTCTTAACCATACCAATATCTTATACTGTAGTTCAGAGTTGGGATATACAGTATTTGGTTTGCGCATGCATTTCAAACCAGGGATCAAAGCAATTGTTAGTACTACAACAAAGACCAACATATTATTGTTACTTTGCCCAGTTAAATATATATTTTGTTTATTTGCACTTCCTTTGTTCTTAATATTCATTTTGGTTGATATCTAGGACAGGAACTGAGAACATTAGATAGAGAGAGAGTGAGAGAGAGAGATAGGGTGGCAATAGAGAGAGAGTCCTGACTGAGTCCAAATCCAAGTCAAAACTGAGTTAGCACCAGATGTACTAGCTGAATGGATAGGGGCTGGTCTCATTTTGACTTTGGTTTTTTGTGGATATAATATTGATAATGTGATATAAGCTGATCTGCAATGTTGTGCTGCCGTCTTTTAGAAGCCATATGTGGTTTCTGGTTACTTATTAATAGTTAGGTTGTCATCAGTTATATGCTAATTACCGTATTTTCCCGTGTATAAGAGACCCTTTTTTGCTCAGAATTTTCACTTTAAAAATAGGGGGTCTCTTATACATGGGAGTAAGTCTTTTCAATAAGATGCATAAATTGTGACACTAATGATTTTAAAGAAATAAGTGCTCTACAACTGTTTTGCATGTCGCGTTCGACTATGAAGCGGTTGTAAGCAATACAAGCATCGTGACACAGGCATTATCTCCTCGTTTTCTCTTTTTCTGTTACAGGTTTGCAGGTACGCACTTTAATATATACCAGTACTCTTTTTCTACAACACATTAACTGGTTTTATTTTGTTTTCAGTACCGCACTGAGTTGAAAAAAGTTGTACTCTACCTTCTAAAAATGTCCGTCTGAAAAAACTTTTTTCCAGAATTTTTGCCTAAAAATTGAAGGGGTCTCTTATACACAAGGGTCTCTTATACACGGGAAAATACGGTATGTAATGCTGTAATGCTAATGCTAATTATGTAATGTAATGCTAATTATGTATGTATAATGTTTTCACTGTATACACTAATTAAAATCAGTGAGTTTTGCATTTTTGGAGGGAAAATGCCAATTCAGGCTCACTTTTGTCGTACAAAAATTGTTATTTTAATCGTGAAATTATATCAGTATCTGGTGAGAACTTGGGAAATCTAGTTTAGGGCTTAAACTTATTAAACTAATATTATTCTGATTGGCCTTTAGTGATATTGTCTATGCCTGGCGTTTTACAAGGCTTTGGACCTATTAGAAGTATACGTGTTGCAGCGATGATGAAATTGCCTACTTTGAACAATAAGGACAGTAAATTTGCTTAATTAACAATGTTTTCATCCTTGTTAATAAATCTGCACAAAAATGTTGTGAGATGAATAATTTCAACATTTCAACTGGAAATTTAGTGTAGTGAAAAGATTCTTTGTGTTTGTTTGCAAACTACGACAAACAGCAGTTAAGCTCCACAGCATTCTCACTTTCTTATCCAGATTTTTGCTGACAGATCTGGAACTGGTTTCGATTCGGAAAAATTGTGTGCAGTACATCTCGTTAAACTTGTAATTATTATATTTTTAGGTCCAGTAGTTGAAAAAACTGTAGAACATGCTTTAAGCCAGATAATATATAACATTAAGCCTAAACAAAACTAGTTACTACAACACACTCAAGCTACTTTAAGAATGTCAATTAATTCAATTCAATTCAATTAACTGACTTCAGCTCATAACAAGAAACTCCTTCAGCTGATGTCCCACTTGTACATTCTGTTAAGCCAGCTACTGCTGACTTCTGTTTTAATTAGTACTGTAATACATGTAATGTTTAATATTCTTGAGGGTGCATTATAATTTTTAAACTACCACAGCATCCCTGCACCCAAAAAATTGCATTACACTTTTGTATTGACCTCCTTGTGAATATGGGAATGTGAACATGGAATCTCCAAATCTGGCCACACAATGTGTCATATATAATAATTGGATTACAGTTCACATTCCGGAAGACGCAGTCTGATTTCCTGAGTCTGGATCAAGTTCTGTCATGATCAACCTAGTGAACTACAAATTAAAATGTGCTGTTATACTTTTTCTTAATTGCATCCTGAGAACAGTGAGTGCAGGAAGAGAGTCCAGACTGAATCAAGACCTAGTAGGGTACCCAATGTAATGCTGGACTAGGTCACCATGTCTTATTTTGGGTTAGATTTCCCATTATAACTTTTGTACAACAATGATAATTAAATAAAGATGATGTGCTGTATGGTGCTGCCATCTTTTAGAAACAACGAGTAGGTTTTGAATACATATTATTGATTAACTTGCCATTACTAAGATTACTTTTACATAAATTACATGCTTACTGACTAGAATCAATAACTTTTTACAGTTCTGGAGGAATTACATCATTTTAATCTGGAAAAAATTTGAGCATTGTATTTTAAGTACATTAGGAATTTTTTTTTCTTAGTAAATATATAAAAATGTTTCATTTTCATTTTCTATTGTCACACTTAAATATTACGTAACTTTTTCTGTCCAGCTGGTTCCATCTCTCTTTTTTTAAACTCCTGCCTAGTTGCAGTTTTTGGTAACTTGTTAGTAATGTTACTCTTTTTGTTTAGTCCACCCAAGGGGAACTGACTGTTAAAATGAGAAGTCAGGTGTCCAAAATTAATATTTCTGTCATATTTCTGCAGCAAATGATCAGGACCTGCATGAAACTCTGGTGAATGATTCTTTGGGGCACCCCACAAACTTCCTGCAATAAAATCAAAGATTTTTAGTGTATGTCTTACTTAATCAGTTAACGAACTTTCAAAGCTTAAAACTCTGAGTTCACTATACAAGTTCTAGAAACATATATTAAATATATATATTGTGTAACGATTTATGTCATTTTTTTATCATAAGAACAGATAATTTGCTTTAATGAGTGAAAGGAAGGCTATAAATTTAATAAAATCAGAGATATAATTTTAACTGACTTGAGAATTAAACAAACACAGTTAGGTATACTAAAAGATGAAAGCGGTAGTAAGATAATTTTAAAGGCCTCTACTTTTGTATCATTGGTTTCTCCTTTATTATTGAATTTTATTTTTTTCAGTTGGAAAGTTTCCGATCATTAGGCTTACCTGAAAGTACACATACACCATCCTTGATGTTGTTACAACACAAAAATAATGCTATTAAGGCTTGGTGTAGTTGTAACACATCTTAACTCTATAATGTCCGGTTGTTCAATGTGCAAAACAAATTGTTCTAAATGCTGGAGTGTGACAAATGACCTTTTATTTTAGAGCCTATATTTCCCCCAACATATAATCTCATGTGTATGACCTAGGATAAAAAGGACAGCACAACAATCAGGTGTAACTCAACATATTATCAGACACCTGTGATGTAAAACAATGTGGTCTCTCTCATAGCGAGCTGGACAGTTTAGTGGCGACTGGTTCTTCTATGCAGGTGTCTTTTACAAATTTTCTGGGTTGCAAACCATACTTGTTTTCACTAGCTATGTTCTGTAAAATCTGTGAAATGTTTCCGTGTGAGCAGGATTTTGTTAGTAATGCGAGTTTTAAATTCTATTGCTGAATGTGAAAACAATTTGGAACTTTTCTAAGATATGGCAGCAATTGTGAAGGTGATGAGAGAATATTGAACTGAAACAGCTAATAGTATTTATTTGGAAGTGTTACATAAGTGTTATGCTGAAAACCTATAAAATGGAAATTTTATCAACATTATTAAGCATACAGCGACTTGAAACCTTACTTTATTCCTTGTGTAAAGTTTAAAGCTTATTTGTTGTATACGAGTAACAGTTAATTGTATATTGACGCATCTTCGTCTGTGTATGGCTGAAATTTCAAGTTAAAAGGTGTGGAAGTGTTGACAGTTTCAACAATGTTCAGATCCCATTCTGAAGATCGAACTAACCAGAGTGTCTCACGCGATGACACGAACTTTGTCACAAAAAGATGCGACAGTGATGAACATTTAAGTCATCATCCATCTGAACCGTATTGTTGTCGTCACAGACCACAGAAAAGGTGTTCGCGAAAGATTAATGCAAAGCCAAAAATGATTTGGGTTGCACCAACAGCTCTCTTGCAGTGTACGTGCAATCTTAGTTCTTCCTTCGAAGACTGCAAAAAGGATTATTGTTCTCAGAAGTCACTAACATCAGCTGGCATGACTGCTAATAAGGTTTTCAGTTTACAGGAAATATTCACATGGCACGGTATGTTATGCCATTTTGTATATGTAAAGGTGATAAGTATAAACGTAAATTCTAATGTCTTGGTAGTTAGATAAAAAAAGGCAAACTACTAATGTTAAAATCTGTTGCGATATTCTGATATATATTCTGAATAATTCTAGTGTGGCGTGACCTTGATTTAGGTTGATTGGGTATTTGGGATTCCGCCTATTCTGCAGTCTGTCTTGGTCCCACATATCCCACATTTTTGCAGTTGTCTTATGGATGTTGGGCACCAAGCACTGGATTTCATACATTTAAAGTTTAGACGTTGATCATAGATATTTTGCCCTGTTAATTTGAATTCCAATGCTCGGATCATGCTCGTCTGATGAGTGAGTTCCATCTGCAGTACAACAGGGAATTTTTAAACTAAGTGCATCAATGCAGATAGTAAAAAATGTAACACAACAAATTTACTAAACGTGAAGTCGAAATTAAACAACGACAAACCACCATTTGCACCCCTTTTTTTCTGGAACAAAATATCGGGTGCCCAAACATCTCGAGTTAAAACAATCGGAGTCTAACACATGTACTGTCTTTTAAAAACTCGTCAAAATTTAACTATTGGCTAATCACAGATTTTATACACAATGCCTTCAAATGAAAAAACCACCTTCAGATTTCTAATGCTTTTGAATTTATTGCTACTATGTGCAGTTAGTCAATATGTACAGCTTCAGTTATAGTTTGCATAGTTTTTTCATGAGCTTTTTCTCTGCTTGTTATAAGTCACTCAACATTCAAGGCAGTTTAAGTGACTAACGATTTTTTGCCATATTTTTTTCTGTATTCTATCAACAGGAACAATACGCCCACTGCCAGCGAAATAACTACAGCAATTGTTTACATTTAATGATATATGTATACTCCTGTGGCCTAGTGGCTGGGGCTGAAGAATGTAATTTGGTTCGCGTTGTCATACCCATAGTGTGCTGTATCATAGGGAACTTATTGAAACAAGGCCGTAGCTTCTTAAGAAAATAAAAATCTAAACAGTATTCTTGAAATTGTAGTATAAGTCTGTATTATAACACTGACTATGCATTTATTTTATATTCTGAAAAATCTCCTGTATTTTAGCTCAACTTGAAGTTGTTAAAAGAAAGCACTTGAAAAACGCTTTTGGAACAACTACCGTTGATGAAATTAAAACAGAATGTCTGCAAGTGTCAAGGACAAAATAAGTAAACATTCTGACAAACTCTTAACGTTGCAGCGTCTTTATTTCTTGGGTTTTTCTTGCTTCAAAGCATCATCAACTGATATTGGATGCGGTTCACTTCATCGTAATTAAACAGTATGTGATTAATCTATAATTACGTTTTAACACCGTGTTTGTGCATTTCCTCTTACTGTCGAAATTACAATGGAGCTTGAAGTTGTTCAATTCAATTTTGAGGTCAATCCATTCTGTTTAAGGCATAGCGCAGAGTAGAATATCGAAAAATTGCCATTTTCAGCAATAGAATGTTGAGAGCTTTGTTATACATTTGCCATTTCTGTCTTCTCCATCAGCCTGTTTTAATTGTATAAGTCTCTGACGTTTTTTATGTACTCAGAGGGACGACTGGAAGATATTTACATTTCTAGACTAGAATTCTGGCCATTAGTTGCCACTCCTTAGGCTAGTTAAATCAATTTTGTTACATTTTTACTATTTTCATACAGTCACATATTGATGGATAACAGTTATCGGAAGCTGACTCATTCTTGAACATGACAGTAAAGAACTGAAATAAACAAGTTTGTGTTATTCAGGTGAGTAGTTTAACTGCCAACCGGCCTTACTGGAATGCGATTTCTGCATCAGGAAGGAAGAAAAGAGAAAGTTAAATGTACAGGAAAAAGACTTGTTCTTGTTAATTACCCAAGTTGTAGCAGAAACGTGTTGCGGCGCTTTTTTGAAGCGTAACTTTTTAGATTTGGCCACAACAAAGCTCGCCAGAATAAATTTAAGTAAAGAACTTTATTAAAATTTGTATTTCTAATTGTAATCTATCATCTTCTGCTTCTATCGCCCCTCTCGCCTGGAATTTATTTTTGCTTTTCTCCTCCTGTGTTTCTGTAACGATATTTTTGCATTTGAACGGCCCCGTCAGCACCCACTTATCTGTTTTACATTGTTCACTATTTTACAATCATTACAATTGCTTTTTAATAGCAATTATTTATGGAAATTCAATGTTTGTTATTCTCTTGTTTGTTACGCAACAATAATTGTAACCAACGTCTGCTAAGTTGTGTTTGATTTAGAACAGTGTATCTAGTCAACTGACCCATGTTTCTCTGGGCTAGACAAACTTATATTTGTGTTAGCCTAGTACATTTCCTAGGGACGTTCAACTCTGTATAATACTTTTCATTATGCAGTAGTAATAACCATTCATTGTTAGTTGTTAAGAACGACGACTCAGTGGTTGATGTACAGTGTATATCTGTGTATATTTTTGAACACTGAGATGAAAGATAGGAAATTTTAAACAAGTAAATTACCGAAATACATTTTTCACGGCCTCTTTTAGTCCATGTTGGGTTCCTTTTAAGGTTTGAAATAAAATATTAAACCAAATTTCTCTCTCTCTCTTTCTCTCTCACTCACTCTCTCTCTCTCTCTCTCTCTCCTCTATCTTTCTCCTCTCTCACTCTCTTTCTGTCCCCTCTCTTTTTGCCCCCTCTCTTCGACATTCAGTCTTTCTAACAACTTTTCTTATCATTTAAAGACATACCATAATTATCATGTTTTGTCTAGCATGAGGCCACTTTTGACGAAGAATTACTGGAATTCTGCTTCAATGAATAGCATCTTTGTAGCTTCATAGTTTATTACTTGGCAAAATGCTAGCAATTATAGCACTTTTATTAATAGCAATTTTACTGTCAATAGAACTTTGTGTGTATAGCTGACAAGCAGGCAGTTCCGAATAAACTTGTGCCTTTTTGCGGTTCTTGAGTAATTGAGTTTAAAGATTGTGCTTATTTTAATGGGTCTTGTGTGTAAATTTGCGCTGAAAAAGTGTTACATATCCGAACTTCTGACCACTTTTCAACGCAGTGACTTTATTGTCCCACTCCTTAATGGCCTAATGGGTACCGTTTTTACTATTGTCTGGCTTCAACATTCGTTTTCTTTTTTACTAACAGTTATATTTATCATTCGTTATTGGGACAGTTCTAGTAACTGACATTTTATTCACTTGTTTAAAATTTGCAAGAACAAGATCATAGGTTTGCATCTTAACATTGTTGACAATTTCAGCTTTTGTGTTTTAAATAACATTTCCCTTTTGCTAATTTGTTGGACTACTTTATTAACTGACATTTGATTTAATTGTTTGAAATTTGCAATTACAAGATCTCGAGTTTGCATCCTGGCATGTTGAAAATTTTCACCTTTATATGTCGCAGGTAAATTAATCACTATAAATTAATTTCTCATGTCTGACAAATTAGCTGTTGGTTGTACAATCTACTGGTCAAAAACAAATAAGCCTCATGATTTAATCTTACGATATGAAATAAGCCTGAAAGCCAAGATAATTTTCTAGTAAATGTGTTACTGCACGTAGTACCCGGATATCTGAATTCACCTTACTTTGTAATGCAAGCATAAAAATCATTGAAATAATTAATACAATGCCAGAAACTAGTCGAATGTCAATGCTCTATGTATCTAGCAGTTACTGGTGCAGAAATTGCGGACAAAAACACCGGATGTTAACTGTTTCATTTGTCATTGGCGCGTATACCGTCCAGTGGCTCCATGAGCAACTTCACTTCTCTTCCCTCTCATCAGCTAAAGCTGGCGAGGGTTGATTATGAATTTGATTGGCGGTTTGTTTTATAATTCCGAGTCTGGCCGCTCTGTATAATTAATACCTGTCTGTCAAAGATTTCTATAACTTGTGACTAAAACATAAACAAAAATACATACAGTACCTTTTGCATTCTTTCGCCTGAGCTGTCTGCAATTGCATAGTGGTTACACCTTGTCATAGATACGCCCTTAGTCGTTTTCATGGTTAATCCCTATCATCCAGTTTAATTATATTTGAATGCAAATGCACCAATTATTTGAGCTGAGCATAGCTAACTTTTCACTTTGGTGTAGTAATGTGATAAAATCACTCACGCTGCTCAGCTCATCTAATCTTCACATTTTTGACAGAATTAAATACATGTGCTTATTGTGAATCGCTCCAGTACTAACATGTCCACTGGGGCTTTTTAACCAGTTTCTCCATTTGGCCAATCTGTAAAAAATGATTGCATTTCTTGTCTAGCTGTTACTTTCTTTATCGTCCAGCCAAGCTTCTCTTCATTTTATTGTTTTTGTCTTGCAATGAGGCATAAGGCTTTGGAATATTTGGTTTAATAAGGATGAGAAGGAAATGTGTGAAATGTGCCAAAATCGCAAGGAACTTCCATAGACACAACTCTACTCGCACTTAACACATCATATCCGTGAGGCGACCGACCTTGCCGGGATACTTCATAATCTTGAGGACAATCTTGAGTCTTCAAGGTCAAAGGTGACAGAAGGGTATAGATGTAGTACATGACGTTATTAAAGCTTACGTTGGTCAACTTCAGTTAAAGGGGTGGTGCTGACAGATGGAACAAAAATGTGACCTTTGAAGTCCTAACTTTGGTGACTTATATTATGCATACAGGTCACAGTTTCTATGCGATATTTCCTTGGAGGCTATGCTTTTGAGTCAAATGTCAGAGTCATCAGTTATGTAAAATGGCAAGGAGGATACTTCATAGAGGTTCTAGCTTAGTAGAAGTTAGGCATACCTCGCAACCTGGAGTCATTAGTTACTCACGATGACGACACAGAAAAAATGTTAGCCTGGCAGGTTTTAAGTGATGTGAACTAATACAAATATTGGTACTAATTATTTTAATCATAAGCATGCTCTCTTTTTTGGCATGTCATATGCTGTCATTCTGGAAATAGTGTCATTATCATTTATCATGTAGTAAATAATTGTGCATAATAATTTACTGAGAAATTCCACGCCAGCAGAACGTGGTACCAAAATGCTATTTACCAATTTGCCACTTAACTGATGGCGAAGCTAAGAGGTAGCCCAGGCAACTAAGTTGCACGCGTATTACAAGCCATAGTAATGGTGCTTTTAAGAAAGTAGTGTCTACAGTGATATTTTTCTTATTGGTTTTGTAAAATAAAATTTTATTAGAACCTTAAATGTATCCTGCAGTCTGGTGGATACCTGTTCTGAATTCGCCGTGGTAATGATGCTACATATTATTACCGGATGTGTGCCCCTGTGTTTGGTTTAGTTTGATCATCCAAGCATAACGTCGAACAACCCCTGTCTACGGTTTAGTTCGTCTACCGAAAGTGTGCGGTATTCCTTCTTGTAGGGCCACCTGACGTGATCGATAAAGTTTCTGATTCATCGTTTGATTGGTGCACTGTTTTGACAGATAACTGTGTTTTACAATTGTAAAGCCGTTCTTTGCTGACGTTGCTACGTAATGTGTAGTGTAGTGAATGCAAATAAGGAATAAGCTTTTGTATGTGTAAAAATGTTGGAGTGTATCAAATAAATATTAGTGTGAGAGGATAAATAAATGTAAGTGGACAAATTAAAAATTGTCTACTAAATGACTGCTAGGGTAACATTGGAAAGTCATTACGAGTTCCATGCAAAGGAATACTATACGAAGTCACTTCCAGTATTACTTATCAAGTCAGCTGATTGGAATTTTACGGTTTCCAACTTGAAATAGTATCCGTTTTCTGCTAATGATATGTATAATATAAACTTTGCCTGAGATGGATTTTGAAGGCTAAATAGCAGCTACTTTCTCTCAGAGGCCGCTGTAAAACACGTAACATCGACTTTGCTTATGCCATTTTTCAAAAAGCAGAAAAGACATGTTACTGTTTTTGAAAGAGATTTGAAAAAAGTTAATCCTGTTTTGATCTCGCACGATGGAGGTGGGTTATGCCGACAACTGGGTGATGACTGTTCCCGTCTTGGATCGACCGCGTCACATTCCACCCCCTGGATACGAATATTGGTACGCGCCCATTCCGCCAAACACAAGCATGCAGAGGACTAACTCATCTTTAAGAGGGCAAACGTCTAGTAACTCTAGTTACTCTTATTGCACAACTGCGGGATATTGCAGTGACATATTAGAACGGCTGAAATCTGCTCGACATGGTAAGAAATAATGTGATCATATTTGCCTCAATAAAGGAATTGTTCAGTTTGTGTCATCAATGTTTGTTGTTTTAGTAAATTTTCACAATTGCAGCAAGCAAACAAGAATCGCCAATCCAGATATTAAGCAGACCGAATACTGCTTAAATTTCCAAACTGTTAAACACTGTTAAACTGTTTCTGAGAAAACTGTGACCCCAACTTTGTGTGCTTAATTTTAGATGAATCTAAAAAGTCGCTTGTTTAAACAGTCAATTTTAAAAGCTAGAAAATCAACGTTAAAGTTTCGGGCAACATTAGGGTTTAATGAATGAGAAAAGCAACAACCTCAGAAAATTTCTCTATTTATTTTCAAGTACTGTAACATGCCAAATTGCATTCTTTGTGTCACGTGATACGCTAAAAAAATTAACAAAATACTATTCTTCAAGTCAACCAAGAAGACTGTAAGTTTTACAACTTTCAACTTTTTCACGGTAAACAAACCCAGGCAGCTGTAAACAAGCAGGTCTTTCTTCTTTGAATAAAAAATAGGCTGATATTGTAAGGCAGTACCTAATTCCACCTGTGTGAACGGAACATATTAGGTGCCTCAGAGAATTGGCAGATATCTTTCAATTTTTTTCTGTTCAAGAAGCGTCGAAACTGGCACTGGTCTGCTAACTAGCAGGTTATAAAAGCATTCCATTTTTGTTGTCATGAAGAATACAAATACTTTACATAGTTTTCCTGACATAGTTTTTCATATGCAGTACTTTTTTGTTTAATTCTGCCCAAGTGAGTATTTGTAGAGGGCATTTAAACATTACTGTAATGTAATGGCAATGATTAATCCACTTTCGGACAAACGGCGGGTATTTTACCGATTTGTAATCCTTCTATGAGAATAAAATGTACTACTACTGAGACAATCATTTTTGAAAACTGATACAGCCAAATTGTTTTATACAGACAAATGTACTAGGTGTTTCACTTTGCCAGAAAGTTTTTCAAAAAATTTATCATCTTTGATGAACCCATTACAGGTTTTGCAGGCCCACCCACACCTTGTTTAGAGGGCGGTTCAGTGTCATTGAAATGCCTTCTAGCAATAAATCTGTGCATAAAGGCAACTGTGCAGGAATTTTTGATTTTGACATCAGACCTTGTACATTGATTGTTGTTCAAAGCATGGGTTAACTGCATAAGTGCCTAGCAATGGCATGCTATCACGTTGTAGCCCTCAGGCTATTTACGTATCAAATTGGAATGCTTCTGTGGTTATGAATCTTAAAAAAATACTAGCATTCATCAAGTGTTCAATTAGTGTTTTCTGGAAAGAAGATATCCAATTAGACACGATTAGATTGTAGTTTCAATCTAATTTTGTAGTTTTGTAGACGCATATTTTTGTATGACAGGTTAATTATAAAAGCTTTCCTAAGCAGTAAAACATGTCATGCATCTAGTTGCGTTTGCCTGAATAATATGTCAACATTAGCTACTAGAGAGGCCGAGGATTTCAATGGATTTAGTTTATACCCTGAATCAATCATATAGTACGCTGTGCAAACGCAAGAATGATAAAAATATCTAGTCGTAATATGGTTACCTGCTGAAGTTTATCTTACCTCACATTGTATAAAAAACATATAACACTTGGACCTATGCACGTCTCTTAGTCATTGTTAATAAAATTTAAGACCACGCAGACTGACTGTTAAGTGTTTTTATATGCGTGTTTTAATATGAGTGGAATGAAATATTTTTTAACGTCAGGTAAATGTAAACTTAATTTGTATCTTCGTCTTATTGTTTCATGCAATGGAGGTCCGGTATTTGTACACATTTCTGACTTCGAAAATTGGCTTTCTGGCGGTTGTAAACAACCACAATAGAGTGTTTGTCTTGCGTTGTTTTCTTATTAGCAAAATCTTATCTTTGACCCCTCCAGAGTTTATAAACTTCGGGTAAAAACAAGTGCCTAATGCATGGTTCTACAAGCAGATACCTTTGTCTCCAGTTCAGTCACCTGGTGTGAATTACGGGTAGCATCCAACTGAATCTCTAAAAGCTGAGTTTGTTTATAGCCAGCTTTTACTGGTAAATAGACTTTTTTTCAACAATTCGTGCTGTCAATTGAAGTTTGTAACTGACTCCTAATACTAAACACTTTCTCGGTTTTCCTATTCATATGCTAACTCAATGACATGTGTGTTCCAAACCTACTGACATTTGTTGAACCCATATAAAGCATTGTCGTTTCTGAGATATAGAAAGCTGTTAGTGGCTGATTACTGATCGATTAATTATTTTAAAGAACGAAAATTGTGCTCATTGGGTAATTCGGGTGGAGAAATTTTTTCACTACTATACCTTGGTTTATCCTGAAACGAGATAACTAAATAGTTACTCTCATTTGAAAGTGTTCTAGCGACACTGTACCTGAAATGTGTAAGTTTCTGTTTTTTCGGCATAGGAGAAGATGCTGGTTACAAATCTCAGAGAAGAACGGTTTTGGCATTTCTAAACAACTTTGCGCTGCTTCTCTTATTTTAAATTTACCTGTGCAAAATCCGAAGGAGTACTGAAAGGCGCAGATTTGTATCAATTATCAGCATATCAAATGATGATTAATAATTGGTTGTGCAACCCAGGAACCATAGAATACTGAAATTATATACCACCTCATGGTTGTACATCGTTATCATCATGGGTCATTAGTCATTCCTGACTGATTGCTGATACATTAACAAATAATTACCAGGCTGCATTGGGTTAGGATGAAATTTAGAATCGCACAATTGTGCAAAGTCGAAAAGCGTAATGTTTCTGCACATTCTTTAAGAGAAATAGCATTCTTTAAGGTGCTATTTTATAAAACTGGTCTTAGAAAGTTTCAAGGCAGAACATAATAATGACTATTATTTAGTGTAAATTTGAAAATAACCTTCAAATATAATTTTTAGAAGAATTTATTAATTTTAGTCCTGTAAAACTATTACAAAATTCAGATTCTGATATTATCAAAACTAATGTATATAGAAAAAAACTTTTGTTTTCTGCATACAAATAAAATTTCCTTACATCAAATATACTAATGATACCAATTGTATTTTATAAAATTAAACATGATTATAGAAAATGATGACAAAACTAATAATAACTGCTCTCGATTATTCCCTTTGCTTCAAACTGCTAAGGAAGTTTTGAAGGAAATTATCAAATTTTATACAGGTAAGAATAGCTTTATACATATCTGTTTTGTTGATGAAACAACAGCTGTTTTGTAATTTGTTTTTAGATCTTTTCAAAATCAATTTTTCTAGCTCTATTGTGTATTTTTTGTGTGTCTGTGGTACAAAAACTAGTTAGATGTTTTTAAAAGCGTGTATTCAGCATTAATTACAAAAACGATCTAGTTTCTTACTGTTACATTTTGGCTACTCTCATGAGCAACTACTCATTAAATGCAAGAATTACAAACATGTATTACAAATGATATTTTGGTAATGTTCATAAAAAGAAACGTGTTAATTTGAATAAATCGAATTACATCTTGGCAATTGGGCTATTTTGAAATTGCATTAAACAGCTGATGTGTAGATAAAAACTGACATCTAATGAGGATGATTTAGGTGGATTACTAGTTCGCGTACAAGTTATATCCCACTTGCAGTGGACGGCCCTGTTTTAAATCAGGAAACGGTATCTGGCGTATCTATGCTTCGGTTCTAGTTTGTTACTACGATTATAAAAACACGCTTAAAACTTAAATTGTGTACAAAACGCTTCTGTAAACAGGGGCAGACTGTGCTTTGTTCATTGAGTTTGCATTTCCCCTGCGTTTCCGTGCAAAGCGCACTGGTCCCCAGTCAAATTAGCACATGGCGCGTAAACAAACAAAAAATGAAAATAGCTGGCTAATGTGCTGAACAGACAAGAAATTGAGGTCCTGAAGGGTTACTGTGTCCACTTTTTCTTTTGTTGTCTTAATTCTTTTAAAACCTAGTAAGCATAGACTCAGACAAGCTAGAATTCGTGAAATCATAAAGTGAACTGAGTCTGGGTTACAAACATAAAGTTAAATGCTTGCAAAATTACAACCTTTAATTAAACAATCGAGAAAAGTAACTCATATAGCAATCAAGTCTCTGTAAACAATCAAAATATATTACAAGATACGTGTTTTGCAAGCAATTTGCTAGCATGTTCTTTAGCACAAATAAGGAGTAGGAACAGTTTATAAATTCATGCCACTTTCGCTTCCAGTATTGAAGTTTGTCCCGCGTGGAAATGTACACCTGTGTCATTACAAAGTTTTACTGTTCAAGATCATGTCACAGCAATAAAAATGTAGTTATAGTTAGTTACAGTATTTGAGTAAATGACCTATAGATCCTGTCCAGAAGAGGTATAATTAGTTAATTCAACTACTGATTATATTAAATCTTTCAGCCGTACTTTTAATCACTTCTACATGCACTTCTATTGAGTATGTTGATTAATAAATTTCCAGTTTTAATTTGTTCTCTGGTTCATTTTATGGTAAATACAAAACATTTTTCATTTTTGTACTAAAGTACATGATCATGTGAATTTAACAATTTTGCCTTGTTTCTGATTAACTGTAGTACAGTAGACCGCTTTACACTGGCCACTCAGAGACTGCAAAAAAGTTGGCATCGTATCAGTTGTTTGGCATTATAACGGGGTGCATTAATACGAACATATCTATGTAAATATAGATATTTTGTTTTGCTAAAAATTTGGTAGTTAAGCGACGTTGTATTGTAAAGTGGCACGATATAACGAGATTTGACTGTAATGATATTGATTCAAATAAAATTTTATTTTCCATTGCGAATGATTTTTAGCTTAAACAGGCATCTAAGATGTAATTATACAAACACAATATAATTCACTTAGAACTGTCATGTGATATATTATTTTTGCCTATTTATTGTGTACCATATATTAACATTTTTTATGTGTTTCAGATGAGGAGCTCCTGTTGATGGATGTCAAGCTACTCAGCACAAGACATCCGCCACCTCTACTGCCACCACCTCCGGAATCCCTTACTGAGAATCAACTGTTACGACGCCAAATTGTGTCGCAGATTGTAGATACCGAAAACTCTTACATAGCATCGTTGCGCAGACTTGTTCAGGTTTGTTTCAGAAGCTATTACATATTATTATTTTATAAACCAAAATATATCTTAATGGCATGGAATGGGGTGGCCTGCTATTCAGTCATTATCAATGTTATCATCATTATGAACATCCCTAATTGTCAACTTGACATCTTTGTTATGATCATCATCGCCAACACGATTGTCATTCTTGTCATCATCGTTATTGTCATGTGGTTTGCTTTTCTGCCAGTACAACGTATGAGGTAATTTAAAAACTATAAAACTCAGAGACCAAACTTTCACGTCTTACAACTTTTTACGCAGCAGCAGCATTTAAAATTTTTTGACTTGTGTCTCTCTCTAATAGCAAAAGATTTTAAATATTTCAAAAACAAAGGTGTTGGGAGCCACAAATCACAAAAGATGTGCTGGATGAGAATCCAATATGAAGTGGTGGATGGTCCTAAGTGGGTCGTATCTTGATGAATTTTTTGTCAAAAAGTCTAACACAAAACCTCAATGGTATGCCTGCGTAAAAAACAATATAAAAGCAATGGTGACATTAGGATGACGGACTGGTTTTGCATTTTAAATTTTAAGTACCTTTTTTGTGAATGGTTTTAAAAATAGTTTCAAAGCATTCGATATTTCAAAGGCTTTTTTTGATTTGTACTACCGCCCTTATGGCATATCATATAATTATAATAGGCCTAGCTATTTACTAGTCCTAGCAGGCATAAAGTAAGAGATATTCATGCACCCTTGGCATCAAAAAGTGACAAAGAGTACTGTTGCTATACATACATTAACATGCTTTAATTGGGTTAAAGCCTTATTGAGTTTGAATTATCCATGATTATTATGCTTTTTACTGTGACATTCTTACTACATGTAATAAAACTATAGAACTATTATTGTATGCTGCTTCAGTGATTTTGCTGGCAGAATTAAAATACTGGTGAATCAGCAAATAAATAACTAATCTAGTAGTGACTTATTAAACGATTATGTAGGCTGTCAGAAGCATTTTGAAAAGGCATTTCTTGGAAAAATAACTTTTGTGTAAAAAAATTAATTTCTGTAGTTGTTTTTGTGATCAAATCATTCCTGCTAGTTCGTTAATTGGACCCTCCAGAGATGATTAGTTCTTTGTGGAGTTTACTAACTAACTAACCCAAAGCAGAATATAGAGTAAAAAAGCAACCATCGAGTACATCAGTGTTACCCTATTTCAACAATTATTAAGTTTGTATGACATATATTATGACATGTTTCCTTTCCATTAAGCTGTGAATGTTGTTTCATATCAAACTGCCAAAAAGAGTCTAAAAGCCATCTGATGCCTAAAACGGTGACTACTGCAATGGCAATTTGACAGCAGTTTTTGAACTTTGACAACCACATCATATAGACTAATTACCAAATTTTGACTTTGCTGAACTACTTACACCCAGTTATAATTGCTAACATCATTTTGAGTTAATTTAACCACTTTAGCCAAATCAATGTTTTGCAAATTTGTAGGATTACGAGATGCCGCTCATAGAGTCCAATCAGCCACTAGTAAGCCAGTCAAAAGTGAGAACAATGTTTTACCGGATCCGTTCCATCCTGCAATGCCACACTATGTTTCAAATTGGTTTAGCAGAAGCTGTCAGCAAGTGGGATAAGGAAGAAAAATTAGGAGACATATTTGTTGCATCGGTATGCTGATGTTATTTATATTATTCAAAGTTTTTTAATTGTCAATCAGTATTTATCACACTATGGTCCCATGCGTTTTTATGCCTTCCTACTCATGGTTTATATGTATATGTTAATAATCAACTGCAACACAAGGCTACAATAATAATAAACTATATCTTTTTTGTAGAGAAATAAAAAAATATAATAAAAAATGTAAATGATTCAGATATTCCAATCTTATAGTATAGGCCACTATCTTATGAAATTAATGATCTTGTATGTTAGCTACAAATTTACTTTCTGTTTAAAAAAGTGCATTCACATAGTACAACCAAAAAAGTGCATAGGCACATAAAGTACTTTTTACAGATGGCTAGGTATCACAATCGTCTGTATTTGCAGTTGTGTGTTATTTGATCATTTTCTGGTGATTTTAATTGTTTGCTTATTTATTTATTTATTTGTTTGCTGATCATTCTGTCAATGTTATCTAGTTGATTTCTTTGTTTATGTATTTGCTTATTTGTACTAAAAATTTGCTCATTTTGTTTAAATGACATGCTAAATTTTTGTAAATTTTATTTATTTGTTTCAGTTTTCGAAGAGCATCATACTTGACATTTACAGTGATTTTGTGAATAACTTTTCCCTTGCTGTCGAGACAGCAAAGCGGTGCTCTAAACACAAACCATCGTTTGCAGAATTCATAAAGGTATCAAACTTACTCTCCATTTTATCAATGTTTTATCAATCAGTTTACAGCTGTAATCAATTTTAATAGCTTTTTGAAGAGAGTTAATGTTTTTACTTCTTGTAATTTGGCTTAAGGTAGTTTTATAAAATATGTAGTCTGAAGGAATTTCAATGAGCCGATTCACATGAGTATGAAGTTGAATGTGCGTAAACTGCCAGGTTTGACAGCCCGATTGTGGTTATTTAAATTTGCTTAGTGTAGCGAAATGTGTGCATTCCGGAAGTTTTAATTATGCATAAGATTACTAACATGCAATATAGATAAGTTAATATGAGTTTCTGTTATGTTTTCTAAAATGTAGTATAAATCATGTTATAGCTTTCAGTTGTGTTTTTTTTATAGAATAAGCAAGTTAATTCTACAGACAGATTGTCATTCTTTGCACTCATGGTGAAGCCTGTGCAGCGATTTCCACAGTTTATTCTTTTGCTGCAGGTAAGGTCAGCATAATTATGTGTAAATAACATTGTACCACATTGTACTTTGCTTATCAAATGGAAAAGATAATTTTGCCGAGCTTTGTCTAATATCAGTTCCAGTATTTTAGTTTTTGTTTTCATTTAAACTGCATATAAGTTTGTTTATACAGAGTAATAAATCAATGAATAATTTATAGACACAAATTGAAATATCAGCAAGTCTTCTGCGAACGAGCTGGTTAGGTTATCAATAGTTCGCTTTAGTCATCATTTTTTACCAGAATTTTTATGTAAAATAATCTAACTGTAAATTAATAGCTAGATATGTAATTTTTTTAAAGTTAATCTAACTGTAAATTAATAGCTAGATATGTAATTTTTTTAAAGTTGCATTGAACAAAACAACAGCCATCTTATCAACAATTAAGATAGATATAAAGTAAAGCTATAAGTTGCCAGCAATTATGAGTTAAATAAGCTAACAGAAAAATTGTGAGAAAATGTTAATAACGATATAAGTAAATGTCTATTTCATTTGTAGGATCTTTTAAAGAATACACCAAAAGGTCATCATGATCGAATGTCCTTGCAGCATGCTCTAACAACGTTAGAAAGTCTTGCTGATAAACTAAATGAGAGAAAGCTAGAAAGTGAACAAAGGCATGCTCTCAAGCATCTACTTAGACACATGAATGTCAAGTTTTCTGTTAAATCAGTGGGTGAAGGTGGACGATACTTCATTCGCGAAGACTCTGTGATGCAATTAGTAAGAGAATGTGTCTGGTTAAACTATTAATTAATGTAAATTTTGTTGTATTTTTTATGTGACGTACTGGCATGTAACTTGAAACACTTTTATGTTTGAACAGAATTACGTCTGAACAAATATTTTGCTTATGACAAATAGCACTTGTTGGTAATTTAATGCAGTTTGATGTGTCTTTGTGACCTGATGCAAATTAATGACAAGAATAACTTTAGGCTTTACAGTTGGATAACAGTTGGCTTTATCAAAAAAAAAATCAAATGCTGCCTGGTGCCACCACACTTTGCAGCTATTTGAGCTTTTGGTTGAAAGACATTTGTGTATTCTGTTTGTTACAAAAAGCAGTGAAAGATTTCTTAAGTTCTGGAAATGTACTTCATATATCTTCAATAGTTAAACATAGGTTATTGTCTTCTATATCTGTTTAAATAATAATTATTATATTTTGCATTTTCAGGAACTGGATAGTTGTGGTAATGTTTTAAAGAGCAAATCCAGGAAACTATTCTTGATGAGTGACATTCTTATATGCTCAGCAGTCAAGTAAGTAATAAAAGATTTATAGTAACGTATGGAAGTAAAAACTGTTAAGCAGTGAGGTATTATGGTGTGCAAAAAGGTTTTCCTTTAAACATCGGGTAAGTTTATTATATCAAAGGTTAATTTCAAGTTAGTGATTATCAACCTTTTTGTACAAATTGATCAATTTAATAACTGTAGCTTTATTTTGGGAAACAGCAATGCTTATCCATTGCTATGTGTGCTCATGGCTTAATAAAAATGTGGATAGAAGTCAATACTGAATTGCATATCTAAATGCAGTTAATACATCAATATTTGTTTCTGAAGCATTAAGCATAATGATATTTCATCTGGGTTCTCTCTCCAGGTAACATTATGACATCTTTAGTTCCAATGATATGAGTTTGATTGGAAGTAGTAATAAATAAGTGTTAGAAATTATTTGGAAATTTCAAAATCTAGATGTTCATATTATTCTTATAGAAATCAGGAACTGGGTGATAAAGATGAAGCCAGTCGGTACAGTTTAAAATGGAGTGTTCCATTAGAAGAGGTAGAGGTTTGTGACAACGTCACTTTTAGCAGTATTCATGCTGCTCAAGGAAAGTCTATTAGTCGTTCTACATCTTCGGCTGGTAGTCAGAAATCAGGTAAAATTAATTTTTTTCCCCAACATTTAGCAGTTAGATAAATGGCTGAAATGCTTAGCATGTATAATATGTCAAAAAATGTATGAGCAGTCATACAATAATTAACTCATCTTTACCATTGCTCAATGACGTAGGTGAAATTAAGTAAGTAATTACTGCAGCTGCCTCACTTCACTGTACTGCTGCAAGTGATTCTCCATCACTTGCGGCAGTACTAGTATTAGTACTAGAACTACTAGTAAGTCTAATGCTTTTTTGGTGAAAAAATGAGAGAATGCTGAAATCCATGTTTGAACTTAAACTACTAGTTGGATCTTGGTCTTTTGCAGATAGCACAGCCAATTCTACAGGACTACCATTGCTTTACAAGGAACTTAGTTCCCTGGTGCATGATTTTACAGTAATATCACAGATAGATGGTCTAGTCAATTCCTTACACAAATCTTATAGTGTAAGTAACACATTTTAACCAATTGGCTACATATTTGTTACCTGTTATCATTTATGTGCCATTTATTCATATCATTTATATACCATATAATAAAAAAACATTGAGATCTTGAGTCTCCCTGAGTTTGAGAAAGTTATTTTAATTTAAATTGCTAAGACAGCACATTTTTTATGTATAAATCTTACTATATTTAAAACTAATAATATGAATAGATTTGTCTAAAACTTGAGATTTATTGGTATTCATTTGTTTCTAGCCTGATACTAAATAATGCCTTTTCAGTTGTTGGACGTCCTTTAAAGAATAGAAAAGAGTTTTGTTAGCACATGTATGTCTTGCAAAATTTGAGGGAAAAGTTAGTGGCACCCATACCACTAGTTTAGTAAAAATTTGAATTTCATTATTTTATGAAAACTTTAATTATTATTTTTAATATTCTGCTAATTTGGGCATTGGGTCTTGCTAAGTTTGAACAAGTATTTAAGTTAGTTAAAAAAATTCATATCTGCCGATATAAATTTTAAATGTGAACGTGTAAGACTAGGACTACTGTTAAACAAGAATTTTTAAACGAAACTCCCTATTTGCACTTAAGTAGTGAAAACTGGAAAAAGTAGCAAGTAAGAAATAAATACTGGCTTTGATTTGCTTTAAATCAATTGTTTTCATTCTGATTCATTTATAGGGTTTAAATCGTGAATTATTACATCGGTTAAGTGCTCGGTTACAACAGGAAATCCAGGCAAAAGATGAAGAGATTGGACTGCATAACAGTTGTCAAGTACACATATTGCTACCTGCCAAAAACAAGTAGGTTACCTGTAGTGCACGATAGTTTCAGGTGTATATTCAGACATATTAAGTATTTTGGTCAAGAATAATCGAAAGTTTATTTTACATACATGTATTTACTAGCATTCACTAACACTATGATTTAACGGTTTCACTGCAGGATTCTGAGAACCAGGATAGTTAGTGGCACTAAATTTTTGCAACCCAAAGATCTAATACTTTTGGAAAATAATAATCACCTTACTGTACAATCATTGAATTAAAATGACTCAGTATCTCATTTATGAGTGTTGTTCGTGATAATGATATTGAAGTAGATTCTGGTTGTACTGCAACCACTTTAATTTAGTAAGCCCTGCTATTCTGTTCTGGATTACATCGTGCATAGAGCCAAACTTTTATAGGACTCATTAAATGAGCTGCTTTTTCAACAATTTTGCAATTCTGATACACTTACAATTATTACATTATTGTTCACCTTGGAAAATCCTCAAACTTATAGCAAATTTTGGTGTTGATCAGACAATTTCAAAACAAAAATGCTTTTTTTATAATCTTTGCAGAAATCACGGTCGCATTGGCTTCACCTTTCAAACACACACACCAAGAACTAAAAAGGAGTGGCTGACAGACGTACATATGGCTAAATTATCTTTAGGTATGTATACCTTGACTAATCACTACATTTTTGTTTGACCGGTTTGCGACTTCAGTAATCGTAATTTTCATTTCACATCACATTTTGCAGATTCTAATAATAATCCAGCTTGGGATGTAGCTGAAAATCAGAGTGATAAGAAAAGCAGAAGTAAACTGCCAATGTTTGTTGCTGCAATGCCAGTCTATATGGGAAAATGTGCCACTGAGGTATTTTACATGTTGCCTCTTACACTTTACAATTATCTGAATCGATATCTGCTATTTTCAGATCAGTGGTTGCAGAGAAATTTATTTTAAACAATCCTATGGAAAATTTTGAACTAAGGAGCTGAATTTTGTGATTCATGTTAATTGGAGTGGTTCCTAAATTACAAATCAGATGTTACATGTTATCTAGAAAGGATGTGCTGGGCTGCACAGGTTATTGTGTTCATGATTGAATAATTAATTAATAAGATTTGTGTTATTTTTCATTGCTTTTCTTGCATAATTACTATTCTATGAATCAGCTCAGTTTATCGTTTATCTCATTTTATTTAACGAATTTGTCTGCTCAGGTGAAATGTGGGACATTTTGTCCGGCAAATCCTAGAGCAGGTGTTGGTCGTGATCAGGTGTGGTTATCTAGTAGTGACGGCAAGGTGACATGTATGACCGTTCTCTCCCTACATGTAAGTATGTTATATTGCTTATGTTTTTAAACTGTCACTGTTTGACCAAGAACAATAATGATATGGTTGTTTTTTATTGTATTACATCTATTTCTTTTCTCATTTTCATGCTAACATAGGATTGGAAATTTAAATTTAACGACACTGGGATCTTAATAAGAAAACAGGTGATTTTTTGTGATTTGTGTTATACAGGGATTCTGATTACGTGTAATTTTATTTCACATTAAGAAAATGCACATTTTTACTCTTGTTAGTAAACTCCCAACAAGAAGAAATTGGCAAGATGTGAAAGTTTTGTTTAAGAATACACCTACACAAAACAGGGATGATGCACTTTCTAACCAGAAATGTTCCAGGTGTACTCATCTACTACATCATCCCAATATTCTACTGTGTTGCCAATTTTAAGGAGCTAATTATTAATCTTGATTTTTTGCAGAAATGCTATTGTTGTTGTTATTGCTGCTACTGTTGTTATTGCTGTTGATGATAATGATGATGACTGTGATTATCGCGGTGAAAGAAGTGATGCTATCAGAGTAATATTGAACCAATCCAAGTTTTGCCACCAAGGTCTTGGTTTTGATCTTTACTAATTTTTAGTATAAATATTTTCATTTTAGCAGTCACATCCGCTCCTGCTGTACTCATTTGAGATTTCTCAGTCCAAAGCCAATGTTCTGTGCATTGAAACTGTGCCCGAAGAACCACATGCAACAGTATGGCTTGGTACTGATGCTGGCAGGTAATTAATTAAACCTCATTGGCTTTTCTGTTCTTGTTAAATATTTTAATTTTCATGAACTGTTAACCGTGAATAAATAAACCAGCAAAGTAAGTCTTTACTAATATTTTATGATTATAAGTATAATGTTATAGTATTGTTAACTCTGTTACAATTTAAATTTTTCATGAACATTGCAGTGTAATCTTGAAACTTGTTTTGGCAGGATATCAGTGTACAAAGTGGTTGATCAAATGAGTCTGCATCAGGAACTAACTTCGCTTTCGACCCCAAGTGGTGCTAGTGTAACGAGTCTGTTGCATCATGATGGCCGAGTTTATGCTGCATTAGACAATGGACAGATAGCAGTCTATAAAAAGTCTCTCTGTATGTATGAATGCTCTATTCTTGTGCATTGTAGTGCAATCCGTTACCTCTTTTATCGAAATGTAGCTATTATTAATTTTTGGTGTGAAACAATGAAACGTAAGCTGTCTATATGTTCAATTTGACACAAAAAGTAGTGACTACTTCAGTTGTTTAAAAGAATAACAGGAATTAAATCCCTTGTTGAACTTTTTTTCACAGTAGCAAAGGTGTATTTGGCAAGACTCAAATCCAAGCTGTAGTTAAAAATATTGGCATTAAAAATGTTGTCGTTTTATATATAGCGTATACATAGATGGTTGTTTGCTTTGCTGCTAAATCTAGTTCAAACCGGCTTCTCTATATGTCACAAAACCCATTTTGGTGTTTTACTGGGTCGTATTTGAGAACAGTTGTTAATCTTGATGAGCTGTTAATTTACTTAATGTTTAATTATTTATTGGGAGAGTTTAACTAAAAATCCCAGGTATCGTCAAAATACATATTTAAAAATGCCTTTAGTTGAGTTTTTTGTAATAATTGCCACTACTTGCAGTTGGAAAGTGGAAGACGAATTCCTCCTCAGTGTGCACATTGGGTGATGGTCCAGTAACATCAATGTTACTCATCGATGATGCATTGTGGTGTGCCTGTGGTCGCAAGGTCTTTCTCTTTGATTTGGAAACGGAAGTTGTCAAGGTAAGCATACAGCATCGCAATTTAATTGGATTTACATATCATGCTGCAGAATGATGTCTGAAATATACCATGATATCTGCAATTTTCTAGATTTGAGGCTGAGTTAATTCTTTTTCTTGTTGGAAATAGCAGTAGTGACAAGACCTAGTTTCACTGACTTGGCATTGGTAAGATTTTGTCATAAACACATGTACCTGTGGCAATGTTTGTTTTTTTTTGCCAGAAAAGTGTGTAGCATTCAAAGAGTTGCTGAACGAGTGTTAGTCTCTTGAACCCCATAATAGTCAAAAACGACCCTAAAAAGAGGCTGGCTAGATTCTTAGTCATATGTAAACCCTGATAACATGGAGTGCTGACCACTTAATTTTTTCATCTGAAGCTTTCTGGGTTCATATATACTTTATTTACCAAATAATCAACTAAGCCATCATACGCTTAGATTTGGTATCTTTACATCATAGGAACTTATTATTATCATCATGACCATCTTCATCATCATGAATATTATACGATTTTGCTGTATTTCCTAAACCTTCTAGTTATTGTGTTAATGCTACTATTCCAACATTTTTCAGCAAAACTTTCGTATCCACAGTGAGAAGCAGTTTTCTGTAGGCATGCTGACTCGGACGGGAGTTGGTGTTTGGTGCAGTCTAAAAAACACTCCTCTTATCCGTCTTTTTCACTTAGAAACTTTCAAGCAGTTGCAAGAAGTAAATGTTTCTTCAGCCGTAGCTAGGATACTTGGAGGTATGGTTTAATATATGAAAGTTATCTTATTTTTTAAACTATAGATGTGAAATCATTTAACAAAATTACATAATTTTGCTCATTTTATTTTATGGAAAAAGCAATCATTGCTTGGAGCCATGTGAATGTTTAGTTTTTAGTGAGCAACCTGGACAATAAAACTTTATTTTCAAATTCTAGGGCAATGTTTTTTAGATTTTTTATACATTTGTTATTGAGCAGCTTGCTGTAGGGTCACTTACTACATAAAACTTAATATTACCAATAATATAGACGAGTTTTTCTACTTAATTGTACATAAGGTTGTGCAAAAATATGTGCCAGAGTTTTGCTCATTATCATGTTAACGATATTACACGAAGAAAATAATGGAATTACTTGAAAACCACCACATTGATGTTACAGACACCTGTGGAAAAACATCTACAATTTTAAGTTATTCACTTAGATTTGCCACTTGATGTGTCCATTATTTTCACTGAAAACTAGACGATGGCATTTCTTTCAGCTACTGACGCAGTTTCTCACTTCTTAAAGGGATTCGGACATGCATGTCAACAATTTTTGCCTTAACTTCTTTTGTATCAAATAACTCTGCTTGGCCGTCATACTCTTTCTCTTTAAAGGAATTCCATATCCTGTAATCCAGAGAATTAAGTCCCATAGCAAATCCTTATCAGTGCTTTATTCTCTGTGGTGAAGATCATGATTTAAATTGGTTGTTTCCTTTACTTGTTTTGCTACTATATTATTGAGTCATCACGTCAACACGGCTATTTCTCAGTTTATTGATGAGTAGCTGACGTTGTTCCAGTTTATAAATTTTTACCATGCAAAACTTTTTCAACCATAATCTAAGAACTACTAAACTTATAAACTTGTCACTTTTACGGCTAAAAGCTAATGTAACTGCAATGCCGCTCTGTGAAATTTCTTCTTTGAAAGGCACTTGCTTCTAATATTATTGTACTTTAAACTTCTGCTCATTTTTTCTGTGCCACCTGATATATTTCCATAGTTGTAACTGTACTACTAATAGTTTTATGCAAATATGAAAATTCAACTTCTAGCAAAAACTTTATAATTTCAATATTCTAAAATACCCAATATGTGTTTACTACCATTTCAAACCCATTGTCACCTTTTGGTAATTTTCTACTGCTTGTATTAATCGCTTCTTTACAAAATTATTAGATGTTTTCATATTGAATTTTTTAAGAGACTTAATTTGTAATATTAGTAACATGGCACTTTGAGTTTTCAGTCACTTAAACTGGCACTACTTTTCGTTTAGAGAGAGATCAGTCGAAGTCCAGGGTCAGCATCACTTCTCTTATAGCCAGTGCTGGGTATATCTGGGTTGGAACAAGTGTCGGAATTGTCGTCGTTTACTCACTGCCCCGGTTAGAAGGCGTCCCGGTGATAAATTCAAAAGCTGTTGTGTCATTTCATGCACAGAAAGGTCCAGTGACTTTTCTTCTACATTGTGTGCCAACTGGTGCCAACATGCAGGCTCCAAGAAAAGCAAGTATTGTGTCTAGGGCATCTGTTTCTAATGGTACTGTTGTTAGTAATCACACGCCTATTGAAAAGTGTAAATCTCCACCACTCCCACCTCCAAATACCAGTCCTCCATTGCTCAGAACTGGACGTGGAGAATCTCAAGACGGACAAGGATCTGTGCATAAAATGCCTGATCCTGCAGAGCACGAGAAAAGTATAAGTTTAAATCGAAAGACATCAGGCAAAGACTCAGACTACAGTACCATGCGAGGTCAACCGCCAGAACTGGATAATCCACCTGCTGATGTAGCTAACAATGTTGAGAGCATTCCGACAAAAAGTGCCTCTGATGTGGATGAAGGCCGTTTCTCACCACTTGTTCCGCCCCCATCATCTCCTCCGCCGTTATATGAATCAACAAATTTTATCCCAGGCCATAATCCATATGGCTTGCCCAGAAATTATAAAGATATTGACCACGCAAAATTTGGGGATTCGGGAAATGAAGACTATGCTGCTGTGTACGATTATCCTCAAGAGCCATACCCAGATTATGATGAGGCAGTTCCAAAACGAAGCACTGCTGTCAGACGCATCACAAATCTATATGGTAGCCTGATGAATGTTTATCTTGATGACTTGGAACAAGATGCAGCCATTGATAATGATGAGCAATCCATGACGGCATCCACGACTATTAAGGAAAGAACATTTACTGGCAGCATTGACATCGATCCCGACTCCGTGCCTCCGAACATGTTAGCACTCGCAAACCATCATTTCAGTAAGCCACGAACAATGTTTATTGTGAGTGGTGGCAGTGGTTATTTTAACTGGCATCGACTTACTCAGAAAGATGTTTGTAATAGTGATGCTCATGTCATGATATGGGAGACAAAACTGAATTTGTAGTATTATGTACCTTAGCAGAGAAGTTACATATATTAATTTTGACGTTATAAAAGAATTTTGTACTACCTTCTCACTATCAATTATGCATACGTAAAATATGTATGTCTGGCTAGTGAAAATCTAATTTTTTTAAATGTATTTAGAATAATTATGTGTAAAGGATGAACCAATTTCATGTTGTTGGAAATGCAGAACATACAATTAACATATATGTTCAAGGTGGTACATATGTAGTCGTCGACTTACAACTTAGTTAACTCAACTTGATTAACTCGTTATACAAAATTAATTATGACTTATACTTCTATTTTTTAAACAAATTAACTTTAAATTGCTATCTGTTTCTATAAATTCACAATCTGTAGGTGCCACTATATTTAGTATCTACAATATCTTATGTGTAGTAGGGCACACCACTTGTATATATGGGTCCAACTTGCGTCCAAGTCGTCTTATGACCAATCATCCAGAACCAACTGTGGTGGTAAGTCGATGACTGCATGTATAACATTTTACATATGACTGAGGCTACAAAAACAATGAGTAATAACATAGAACAATTTATTACAGTAAGTCCTCACTTAACGACTCCCCATTTAGTGACGTTTCATTTTAATGAAGCTGAACGTTTGACACCTTTTTTCACTTAACGACGCACATTTCATATTAACAATGATTTTTTTACTTTGCTGAAAGCTATTTTTTATTTTATCAACCACTTTTTCTACCTAATTTGATGCATTAAAAAACTTTACATATTGCATTATTCTGTTCTAAAAACACACTAGTAACTTAGTTCAATTAATATATACATTTTGCTTTCCAACTGACTAACTAATGAATACTAGCCTATAGCAACCAGACTAAGTGTCTAGATAAAATTTCCAGTTGCCCAAAGGCTTTGACTCCGCAGTGTTTATTGTTTAATGACTGTCTAGGCTTAAACGTTAACAAAAGGGAAAGCACTAGTTAGGTATTGGTAAGAAAGACATAATTATAGGTGGTTTCATACAAGCAGAAAGAAATTAATTAGTAGAAATATGAATAAAATGTTTAATTTATATGAATTAAGCAGCATTGATTTTTACCTCTGGAGCGTATCTTAACTCTTTTACATTACTTTTTATGGAAGTCTTGGTTTCATTTAACGACGTATCTCTTAACGTCGCATTTTGCTGGAACGCATTAACGTCATTAAGCAAGGACTTGCTGTACAAGAAAATGTAGCTGAGCAATGGGGTCTATCATAAACTCAGTCTCTAGTGAGAAGGTTTCATACACTACGGCGGGTCTTGCACAGTTTTTTGCCTGAAAAATTTTGGGATGAAATTTAGGATCAATTTTTGGTATTGAGCCGAATGGCATAGGAACTCTCTGAACTCGAAGCCCATAAAACACATTGGACTTATTCTGAAAGACAGAGTGGCCAGCTAAGCTGGTCCAAAAATATGCCGTTGATCGGCATGATGAGTAATCCGTGACGGCATGCACGACTAATAAGGATCGGCGACCATTTACTGGCTGCATTGATATCGATCCAGACTCTGTGCCTCTGAACATATTAGCATTCCAGCAGAAAACGCTGCGGTATCGCCTTTCAGCAGAAAAACTTGTGAGGCATTTGCAAGAAGTATTGGAGAATCTCGAATTTTTGAGTTGCTCCAATCATATGCCTCAAGATTGTAGGCTTTGTATGATGCATGATGCTTACTAAATTTTGAGGCCATAACAGAGTCCATATGGTTCGATGTCATGCATTGTTCTCTACTGTTACTCATTGTTTTTGTACCGCAGCAAAAGGTTATGTACTACCCTGCATAGAATGATTATGCACAAATGACTTTCATGCATTGTTATGGTGGCTTTAAATATCTGTGATAATAATTATGCAATTTTAATGCTTAAGCAGTAGTGTATTATATCATTTTCTCGTTTGCAGTTGTTTTTTAAAATATGTATTATTAAATGGATACATGTGGGTATACATCAAAATAGCTAAAACTGTTTTTACTAAATCATTCTTTATTGTAAAACAACTGACTAATACTCGTTATAAATTCATATCAGTAACTATGTATTGTTATGCATGTACAAATTTTAAAAAATTTCTTGTTGAAATTAGTGCTCCTTGCTTTTTTTAAAATTTTTGCAGTACTTGCTATTCAAAAAGGTTTAAGCCTCTGTAAAGTAACTGTAATTTGTAATTTGTGTTCATCTTATTATTTGATGAGACTAGTTTTGATCTAAGCACAAGTTACAATTCATTTCCAACTATGTAATATATTTAACAACTGCTATAGTGAAATAATGCTGTGCATGTCAAAGTGGCCGAGTTGCAAAACAATCCGTTAATTCTTTAAGCCTCTTTGGATGGCTGTGTGATGATGAAATTTGGTTATTATGGACATTTGTGATTAGCTACTTAAATTTTAATTAAATCTTTTCATTACAGTTAAATGGTAACCTTAGTAAGCTATTGTTATTTAGGTAATAACTAATAATACCTTTTCTAACTTCGTTACATGAAACATTGTGTTTTGACATTGGTCAAATTTAATGTTCATCTGTGAAGTACAGCTAGAGCAGATTTTTGTAAATGAAAGTATTACCTTCACCGATCATGAATAAGATCATTTTCCTGCTTGTTAATCATTTAACACTTTATAATAACTTAGAATAAAACGTGAAATGTTATACAATTTTACTTGACCATTGCGAGAGGTTTGTGTGGAAAATGTATGTAGTGAGGAATACCTAGATTTGTCAGCAAGTTCAGACGAAGTTGCAGAAACAGCTATGAAGTCTGGGAGAAAATTCTAATTATATGTTGTTATGACAAATTCTCTTACTGCCTCATTTTTCTTCCTCCCTCATTCTATTTTTCCTGCACATTTTGTCCTTCCACTTCTCTCTGTCTTCCTTTCTCCATCACCCATGTAATATTTTTAACTGGTTCAGGCGAAATATTTACCTGTTTTGTTGTAATTATATGGTAGTGCCAAAACGATGGTGTCAGCATTTGTCATTGTCTTGGAATCTTTAGTCTTTGTCTGTTTTATTAGCTTTGTTCCCACATATATAGGCTTAATTCATGGTCCAGCATAATTCACTCCAGACCAAAAACAGTGTCCTAACTTTCTCAAAACGAAATGTCACCTAAAACCAGGCTACGGTACCATTGATTGTTGGAATGTGTAGGAAAATGTATACAAAACTCCTTGGTCATATACGAACAAGCTAAATGTGTTAAAAGTTCCAGCACATTAACAAAAATGAACTGAAGGCCAGCTACTATACCCTATGTGCATGAAAGACGATGGTACTACGGTCGCTTCACTCAATGTGGAAGATAAGCCAAGAAACACCATAAATGGGTGAACTGAAAAGTATTGTAAACCCAAGAGAATGTGAGAAAAGGATGAATAAAAACATCAAAATGGGAAAAGATACTTAAAAGAATAGCAATTCAAACAGACGAGCCTTCCCACCAGCAGGTGCTTGGTACACTGGGTGGAAAAAGTCGATAGTCCAAGTCAATGACACGGTATTTCAATATAATAATCGAGAAGTATCCTAAGAACATTCTGTATGGGTTAAAAAAGTTTATAGTTAACTAAGAAGTAATCTAAACAACTAGAACTAGAATATGAAATCTAACAACACACTTTTCAGCATTGATATTAAATATAAAGACACTAGGTGACACTAAGTCCAGAAAATCGATAACACAAACGTGATGACCAACACTCTAGGTAAATTAGGCTGTCTATCAATTTTCAAAACATTAAGTGTTAAATGAGACAGTTACTTGTTGCTGCATACAGTGTAAAATATACTATTACACAACTATAGAAAACAAAATGATTGACCAGTCAACTCCATATATCTTGAACACCACATTACACAAATCCACAACAACAGCATTTAAAACAATGCATTCTAATATGTTATACAAGGCACTTGGTCTAATTATGATGTTACCATTGTGTGATAATAGTTACGAAAACGTTTTATAACTGGATTGATGGTAAAAAACTTGGAACAGCAATGAAAATAATTTTAAAATCAATTTAATAATTTTAATCATTCACAAATTATTGAATACGTAAGAGTCCAGGCAAATAAATGCAAAAAAATATTTTGGAAGCTTAAAACATTATAATAGAAAACTCTGACAAGTGACAGACAGCAAAAGCTACTAATGTACTACATAACCAAACATTGTCTATGAGAAAATTTCATTTCTATTTCTAAATGATGATATCTGCAAGTATTTACAAAATGCATTTGTGAAACTTAATATATTAGCTATCTGATTCGGCTTGACTATCAGACTCTGTCTGCAGATTAGCCTTTTCTTCTAAATTTGCTTTGGCTTTCCTCAGTACTTTGTGAGTTTTTGATACTGAAAAAAAGAACAAGCATTGATAATTTTCACGTTGAGCAAATTATAACTTAAATATTACATTGGTCAAAAACTTTTTGATGAAAGTTAGACGAATACCTACAAATAAAACTAAATAAAGTTCAAAGTTGATATACTGTACAATATAATAAGTTATATATTTGCAAGATTTAAGGTGCAAAGATGGAAATATAAGCTATAATCCACTTACACTGAGGCCTGTTACAACGAGCCTCTAGTTAACACATACAGGTTGTGTTACATACAGCAGCAAAATTAAAAAAAAACATCAATTCTTAGGCGAAATAAAATATTTAAACCTTACTTACAGCAATATGACGTGATTCTGCTCATTACAAGGGAATTTTACACCTCATTATTATACTTCTCTTGCATATAATAAGCGCGAGTTCTAGAACAATGGGCACACCATTCACCAAGGGCAAAAAGATCACCCTTGGAGATGAAACAATGTGTATCAAGTACAACAGTGGTGGCTCTGCAGCTACTTGTGCTGCTGTAATTATAACTTACAGTCAGAATGAAGCGAGCACAAAAAAGGAAATGATGCAGTTGAAGCCATTGCTAAACTTTAGCAATTTTTTGTGTCATCGTCAGCAACTCATGCCTTTCAAAATTTGACAGCTAACTGAATAAAGCTGTAGTACAATTTCATGTAAAGCAGGCAAAAATAACCGTTTTTCAAAAAGAAAACTGCTTTGCTTTGCAAAATAAATAAATCTATGACTTCACATTAATTAACACACAGGCTAGTCAGACTGTCTACTTAGCTATGAGATGATGTATGTAGGACCGTAGGTTAATGTAAGCCCATGGTAAAATGTGTATAATCATAACTTATACTGTGCCTGCACAGCTACTTAAATAGCCATGTGCTGGCTATTGGCTGTGACATTGCTATAACAAGACTCGGTCATAGCGAGCAGTTTGGTGGTCCCTTGAAACTCGTTAGAAGTGCATTATCAGTAAACTTACTATTTAACCTTTATCCGATCAGTTTAGTAATTTTGTTCAGCAAAAAATGTTTGAAAACTAGTCTTTTAAATTTCAAAAGCATCTGCTCTTACTCCCCATGTTTAATTTTCTTTAAATTTTACTATGATACTACCTGGCCAAACCAAGCATATCAACAAGTTAAGAAGCAATTTGCAATACAGTATTGGTATTGAAATTTCAAAATAAATTATGGTTGCACAGCTTTGCTCCCTTGAAAACGATTTAACATCATTACACTTCGAGTTGATTACACGATTTAAACTCTAGTCATTCGTTATTAATCGTGTCATTTTACTGCATTAATTGGTGTGATTAGATAATTCTGTACAAAAACACAGCACGTTTTTCTATTAACTGTTTTATCAATGAGATCGTATTTTTATCGTACTTTTAGATACAATACTTGAAATTTTTGAAACCAAGTGTTATGGAAGTTTCTAAAATGTGCTCTTCCAAGAATAAAAAATTCTTGAAAAAGATCAATTATTCCACATACTTACATTGTTTGACAATTGCCTTTTCCATCCCTACTTTGACTTTACTATGAGCCTGTAACAAAAAGCAACAGCTTTATTTTCAATAACTGTACATAGCATGATGCCAGTCCAATGCTGAATAGAGAATGTATTATAGCAACAGCAGCAGATAAACAGAAACTGGTAAATGATATTGAGTTGAATGTCACATAACACCCTGTTACAATTCAGATAAGTCAATATGGCAGACATGCGCATTTTACTGATTTGTGTCTTTTAACAGAAGTGGACTAATTTAGCGATTATGTTATAAAAAAGTATTTTGGGCAAATAGTTTTTAGGGTATTATTAAATAAAACACAACTACACAAATTTACGTTAATTACATTAAAAGCACTTTTAGTTCAAGCAAAAATACTGATGAAACAGAAAGGAGTTCTTAACTGTCATAAAACTGTATGACGATGAACCTCGATAAATACTAAGAAAAGTCTAAAAAATAAGACGGAAAACTAAACATACGTGAATAATAAGAAATTTATAAAATTTGCAACAGTCTTTGGCTAATTACCTCGAGCTTGTTTAGTGCATTGCTGAGTAGTGCATCCCGTGACTGCAACCGTTTGTTCATCTTTTCCATCATTTTACGCAGTGCACAATTCTGAAACAAAGTATTTTAAATTTTCGTTTCATTGCCAAAACAGTTATCAATATCTGCAGTTTACTTAGAAAATTTATTATATTTATTTATTTATATATTAATAAATTTTATCATGGGCTAAAGTTCCAAGACTAATCACTGATATGTGCACTTCTGTCCAACATGAAACAGCAGCAGATAAATGTAACAGTATGCTAGCGAAATACCTTAATTAAAATTGCCAAACAAATCTTCAGAAAAATCACTGACTGCTATGTGTCAACATTCGTGCATGTTTTAAAACATTAACAAACTCCTCGTAAGCTTGAAAAAAGAGATGAATAAATTTACTGGGCACAGAGGGATCGAATCAAGTGTAAAGGGTACATTGAGATCAAATAAGTGCAGGAAATTATAAAAAGTGTTTACATTGCCTTTTTATTTGTTTTAGTGGCATTAATAGTGTTATCCTAAAATAGAACAAGATTTCTGTACTTCTTCTACTAGAAGCCTATTGTGAATTGTCTCAACATCGCCATCCCGAGTTGGCAGCTCTGACGTCCAAAACAGTCTAATCAAACGATAACATTCAGAAAGGTAGGTATGAACCTGGGTGGCACTGGTTAATACAGCTTGGAGAGTAGCATACTCAGCTCCCTGGAAAACAAACAGACAATCTAAACAATGTAGTTTCCCCTATATGTGCATATATACAATCTCAGGCCATAAAAGTGTTATAATGCATGTTTGCTAATAAATTTTTGCATTTACGTTTTTTATACAGGACTGTAACACCTGAAGAACGAGATCTGACGAAAACGACTTCCAGAGCTCTACGAGAACAATCAGCTACAATTTGGCATTATTACGGATATTATACAGAAACAATTTAGAAACTTACATTTTCTTGTTAGCCAATAAAGCTATTTACAGCAGTAGTTTTTAAAGCCAAAACAGCTATAATTATCAAAGATGCTGGCAATAAATGGTAAATAAAACTTTTGCATACCCGAGAACCAGTATCACTTGACTTGAGATGTTCTTTCACTCTTGTTTCAATGCCAGTAATTATGGATTTGCATTCCGCTATCTCCCGAGTGAGTAGTTCATAGTCGTCTATCCGTCCTACGCTGTACAACATCCTGTGTTCTGTGTTCACGGTTATACCTGTGCCATCTACAGCAATACAACAATGACAGGTATGTGGTACATTACAGGGGAAACAGCAGATTTATATTTTTGATTGTAAACTGCACTCAAAATATTTATTCTTATCGTTTGAAAGCTAATTTAACTTACAGTTATTAGTAAATTATTGTGCTTGCAGTAGTATAAATACAGTAACAGTAAACTAATTTTAATGTTACACAGACATTTTACTGTTTAGGATAAGAAGTTTAACTCTTTAACTATGGAAGGCGGCAGACTGCCGCCTATGCTTTTCATGTAAGGGACGGAAGGTGGTACACTGCCTAACGAGTTCAGCACTAAGCACAGTCGCTCAGGTATGTTTATTGTACTGCTACAGCCATGCAAAAACATTGTAGAAAAGTGTAACGAACGTGGAATTGGGGTTGCTTCGCAACAAGTAATGCTAACCAGCCAATCAGTGTCTGAAGCCAGGTGCATTCCACAATACTATACTGTGATGAGTACGTTTTCACACAAAATCACTTCGTGACGGTTGGTGAAAGCTATGTTTAGTCGCTTGTTCTGCATTTGTTATAAAATGATTGCATCATATGGATTAGTATTATGACTTTTGTGAAAATTGTTTCTAAATATAAGTATGTGCTACTCTGTGTGAGTGTGCACGTGTGTGGGTGCGGACGTGAGTGCATGCATGAGAGCGTATATGTGTACAAATAAAACGAATATTTAATATTAGCATTTACTAACAAACGAGTACCTGCATTATTTACAAGATTGTGTTTTAGTAACGCATCACAAGAAGTTATTGTCAAATGATCAAAACGTAATACGGCCCAGTTAAAAAGCAACGAGGTAGTGAAAGGGTTAATGGAGTTAAATTGAGCTTGCTGTAAAGTTTATCAAAGTAAGTACAATACTACAGCGACACGCTTCTGAACATCAATAAGCTTTCCCAGTTCACCTTCACTACACACAAGAATCCCAACTGAAATATCACAGCATGCCTAGAATAGAACCATTACTTTTCCATAAAATTCCTCCCTGTTACTGTGCGAACAATAAAAAAATTAATGAGAAGTACAGCAAACACGGTTTTATCTAATTTTATTATAAAATTTGCATATTGACAAGAAAGCGAATGGACAAGAACTCATTTGTATTTCACATTCTATACAAAAAACAGTGTGTCACAACATCCTTAGAAGCAACTTCATGCAAAAAATGTGCATCAAAATTTCATCACGGCTATTTCATTACAATGGGCGGACAAGCACAGTAGCACCAGAAAAAAGGAAGCGTAAATTTTCTGTAAATTTTGAGCCCAAATAAAGTGAGAAATGAAAAATATGCTTCATTTTATGGTTTAGCCATCATGAATAAGCGAAAACCACAAACAATAGAGCAGATATTACCAATCAAACTAACTAACACTATTACCAATGCAAAAACATAAAAAATAAGTAAATTCACAAATGTAATATGAAAATAGGCTTCAAAATCTCCGAAAGTCAAAAACGCTTTTGCCACTAGAGTTCTAAGTGGCAAATTAGATACTGAGCCTATATTATAATATTATTAGTATATCTCAGTTTTCAAATGAAATACATGTTACTGTCGTGCACTAATCAAATGTTTACAGAAAAAAGGTCTCACCAAAATAAACTCGACTGACATCATCCAGGCTCATCGCACGACGGGAAGATGATAGTGCAGAGAATGAGTGAAGTGGATCCGATTCATCCAAAAGCGATTGGAGGTGAAGATTTGGCAGTCGCATTTCTGCCCCTGCACTTCCTTTTGAAATATGTCTGAGAAAAAACAGTATGAATGATAACACCTCCATGCATGTAAATTGCACAGACAAAATACAGTAAAGCCTTGCTTAACAATTCACCAGAACAATTTACCATTTGTATTAACAAGGACAAAATTTTACTACATTTTTTTGTCTCCCCACTCATTTCAAGGAGGACAATTTCTATGTTTGATATTTAACTTAGAAATTTCATAACAGAGTTTCAGTATTCATAAAATAATTCACTGAACCGTAGAGGTAAACAAGGGATTCAAATGAGACTCTGCCACTTGTGAATGTGTTTTATCCGGAGCAACTAGGAAATAATAGTTAAGCACAACAGCGAGTTCACTGCGGCACGTAACCTTATAATTGGTTACACAGATATATGAAGTAATAGGTGGCAGCACTAGTAAAAAATCACTGAAGCTTGCCACATTGCTAAGATTTTATTTCAAAAGGCAAAACATCGCATACACTCTACTGTGCAAAATAATGAACAAATTTAGGACATGTAGGACACACGAGAGACAACAACATGTTATTTGGAGAATTCAGGTAAGAAGGTCTTACTAGAACGAGCCATAAATAATTTTGAAATGACAGGTCACACAAATGTAGACATTAAATCTGTACATACTATAAGCACACAACATCATTTCTAATCATTATAAAAAGCTTGAAATTTGACTCTTATTTAACGGTTTGTAAACAACTATACTGTTGCTTATAAAAAGAAAAAATGACGAAAGCACTTGTGTTCTTCTCTCATACAAACCTTTCCCGCTCAATATCACTAGGAACATCATTATGACCGACACCGACACCACTGCTACTCCGTGGCAAGCTAGCACTCCGCTGGTGAAAACCAGTCAACGACACTCGATCCTGGAATCTTCCCTCATGACCAGCACTGTTCGATTCGAAAGAATTAACCTCCCGCCGGAATAAAGGAGAAGCATTACGCCATCCCGCTTTGCGATCACTCTTCTTTTGCATGTCCATATTATTGTTGTTCGCATTCTCTTTGTCTACAGTTGTACACTGGATGCCAGTCTCGCGAAGTATAAGCCGGTCTGGCTGTTTTTGGCTAGAATGTGGCACCAACATGCTTTGAAGTGAAGCCAATTCTCGGTCACGATCTGAGCGTGACTGAACTTGAGTTGAAGCTTCCCGTGATGAAATCTAAACATAAAATAGGTAAAAATTAAAAGTGTTATAGAATTATCAAGATTGACTGTAAAAATAATAAGGAAAAACCATTTTGCTGCATATGCATCTTTGCTGGGTGGTCATTGGAAACAAACTATTTAGCATTTAGCAACGTGTAAAAAACACCATTTTGCACATTTTGGATTACATTTCAAAGCTTTCAGAAAGCCAGGTTTTTCTGATATACACTTTTCCGTCTCAAATGAGCTCAGCTAGCTAACCCTGCTGAAAACAGTCATCCATGCTCAAAATCTAAGGGAAACTTGACGATAATTGTGAAAAATCCACCTTCTGTGATCCATTTAAGCTCAAATTCAAAATAATTTATTGATTTATCATGTGTCATAATAAATAACCTTAGTTCAAAGTCATAACAATGGTGTTAAACTCTAGCACTATTATACTTGCACAAGTAAAAAAGTGTGCAACTCAAATGCAATTTGTAAAAGGTTGGTAAATTGGATACCTCAAATTTGCATTTTGTCATACAGTGCCACTCATACAGATGAGGTAATTCAATCGAACTCCTCCCCATCTACCACCCAGTGTGGGTTTCACTTACCTGCTGCTTAAACCTTAGAAGGAATATAATGTCAAATCATAAAAAATTGATCTCTGACTTTGATCAGTACTTTTCAAGTCACTGATTAACCTAGACTACTAGAATCAACTGACCAGTTGAACAAATGTGGGCTACTAACACCTCACAGTATCGCAGTTACTTAAATGACAAATTGTGCAGGAAAAACATAACTCATCTAAAAGCAGCAATATTTCCCATACAATGACAGATGCTAATAGCGAAGATGAAATATTTATTATCTATTTCACGATTTTGCGGCCATTATCACTTAATGAGCAATATACTAAAAAGACAATCACATAAAATCATTTTTAAATCAATAAATGTCCTTGGAAAAAAATGTACAACATAAGGCAATTTAAAAAAAATACCTTTACCACCGGCATAGCAGGTGATACCACCTGGTTGCCAAACTTGGTAACTTGTTCCTGCAATACACTTCGCAAAGTATTGTTGTTTTCAATGCTGCCCTCTAATTGCTCTCTTAAGCAACGAATCTCTCCAAGTAACTGCAAAAGCTCTTTTGCATCAATAGCATTTCCTTCCGGTTGCTTGGTAGCTACAAGCAAAAAAGTTATCAGAGATCAGGACATATTATATATACTTAATTAGCTTTGAAAACAATACCTCAGTGCTCAGCAATTGTCAGTAAATGTATAGTCAAACATCTTACAAATTAGCTGCAGAGCAAGTAAAAAGTTTTGCCGCTAAATCCACATTTATGAAATATTTTTTACAAATTTTCTCACTCTTGGACAAAATGTAAATGGCATGCAAACATAAGACAGTAGAAATATCACCGTATTCCCAAATATCGTTTTGAACATCTTGAAAAACTTGAACGTTTCGACACTTCCAGAATATGCTACATTTTCCATGTTCTCATCATTAATAAACTTTCTCTTACATTACTCCCCCTAGATTGTTAGTTGGTTGCTACTGAAAAGCTCCATTTTACTAGCCTATAAATCTTTAGAGAAATATAAGCCAAAAGACCATTGTTTTATTATCTTTAACATGCAAAATGGATGAAATTCGTCTGCAAATTTAAGTTTAGAAATTAACTGTTGAGCAAATATAAAAACTAATAACGTTGCCAGTGTCACAGTTAACTGTGATCTATGGAACGTTATCCAATCCGAATTCATAACTCAATACGATATGTGTACTCAAGAAGGGAAAGCACTTTCATCAAGTACACCACTAAACTAATTAAATCTGAATCTGCACTGTAGCCAAAATTACATTAATCAAATAGAAGGGACAACCAGTTCATCCTGCCTCAAGTAGATATAAAAATAGTTTTACATCATCAACCGCAGCTCTGTTTAACAACGGGCACTTTGGTACATTGTAAAGTTTTGATTGATTTTTAAGTGTTCAGTATTTTAGGTTAAGAATGTATAATGCCTATTGTTTTTATGTGCCAGGCTTAAGTCTTATTGCAATTACATGTGACTGTACATTGTATACTCTTAAGTGACAATAACATGCAAAATTTACAAATCAACACTAATAATGAATTAACTAATATAGACCAATGGATACAAACAAACTTATTATCAGTAAATTATAGAAAAAACTAAATTCATGTTGTTCAGCCCTACAAAACACAAGCCAAAACTTCAATAATAATACCATAGATGAAATGGATTATATAAAATATTTAGGCTTATATATTGATGCAAATCTGACATGGAAAACACACATAGGTGTAATAAATAGCAAAATAAATAAATGCATTGGAATATTTTACAAATTACGACACTATGTAGACACAAAATTGTTAAAAACTGTATACTATGCACTGATTTACCCATACATCCAGTATTGTATTATATCATGGGGTACGGCTAAACAAACAATTTTGAAACCATTAGCAGTCACAGTAAACAAAATAATCAAAGCAATAACCTTTACAAAATACAGAGACTATGTAACACCATCATATCATGTACTACGCATTCTAAAACTGCAGGATATATACAAATTAGAACTGTTAAAGTTTATGTATAAAGCTAACTATAATATGCTACCAGACCTCTTTCACAGTTATTTTAGTAAAATCAGCAACCACCATGACTACAACACTAGAGCTGCATAAAAAGGAAATTTATATCAAAAACAATACAAAACAACACATGGCGTCAAAACAATTCAACAAACCGGGACTAAATTGTGGAATACCTTCTCACCTGAAATTATGATGTCATCTTCTCTGGGCATTGCTTCAAAAAAGTATTTTGAATACCTGATAACTAACTATGCAAATGCCCATCAATAAAGCAATAAAGGTGGTACTAACACTTATGAGAAATTATGATCTAATATGCATAGTATTTAGAATAATATGATTCATGCTGGCTGCTTGCAGAAGTATGCGTAAGTGGTGAACTAACAAGCATAATATTAATTGGTGAAATCTAAAACAGACTACCAAACTAAATTAGTACTTAAAATTCGCAATATGAATTTTTATTTTCATTCATAATAATGATGTCATTTTTATTACAACAAAGTTAAATAGCAGTGCAATGGAGCAAGATATCTGATAATTCTGGTGCTCAAGGTACTGTGATGTTCCATCCTTATTTCTATATAGACACATTTGATTATTTTGATGCATGGTTTATTTGATATCTTAGTTCAACATTTTTGTAATTATAATTTCATTTTTTGTTTGATTAT
The DNA here is from genome assembly GCA_030141605.1 of Tubiluchus corallicola. Lineage (NCBI taxonomy): Eukaryota > Metazoa > Priapulida > Priapulimorpha > Priapulimorphida > Tubiluchidae > Tubiluchus > Tubiluchus corallicola. Next base: position 73,492 of record JAQGDQ010000153.1, read on the forward strand.
TCCATGTGATTTTATTCTACATGAAATTAAATTTTTTCCTAATGTATTCACTGTTATCAACTTTTGGCACAATGTGCATTTTGATGCATCGTTATTATTAATATTATTATCACATTGTTTTGTTATTTCCACGAACTGATTGCTTATAATTTGCATTTGATTACATAATTCAAGTAATTTCCAGTAATTCTTTTCCAGTGTATTACATACGTTACTGCAACTTTTATTGATTACTGATACAAATATGTTTTTTGCTATTTTGATGCATGGTTATTATTACTATTTTTATTATTTTTTTTGTTATTTCGATGCACTGTTTTCCTCAAATTAATCTTTCTCCACCCTCTCTCAATTATCATAACAGTATTATTCTCATATAACTATTGTATATTGTTATATGGTGTAAAAGAGACAAATAAAGTGAACTGAATTGTATATGAGATTTCGTAAATGTCTTCCTATATGTTAATACTGAGTGTGTGATTTTCCAATTTTTTTTATTGTAACACTAAAGTGCATCTTTATGCTTTCAAGTGTAATAAATAAATCTGATCTTAAAAAAATTCAACATTTTAACTAGTAGATATTCATTATTGCTTGAAAAATATGTAAATTTTAGTTGTCTTTAACAATGAACTAATAAGCTGTGACGCAAAAACAATCACACAGCTGAGGTAAGAATAAAGGATGCAATATGAAGGACAGGGGTATGAAATGGAGACTTCTAAAGTAAGTTATTAGCATAAAATGTCTAAGGAAACAATTTTGAGAACACACATAATTATCTTGGTTGGTTTACCTGCATCTGGAGTTATAGTAGTGTCTAGTGTTTTCTCCAATTTTTCGTACATGGAAAGCTCCATCTTCATTGACTTGGTCAGCTCTTTGACTTCGTTTAGCTCTGCTTGTAGACGTCTAACATCATCTTGTAGTCTTAACGAAAACAAATGATTTTGTTTAAGTCTACAATTTATATCATGACATCACTAAATTGATACGACATCTGGCCTTCATCCATCAGCACTAGGATTTAAACAAATTGCAAAACCTCTATGTGGTAGCTTTCCAGTTTAGAGCCAAAAGTATCTATCCGCCCTTACAAACAGACATTTAAGCCTCACTAATATACTGTAACGGTGTGATGCAATTCCCAGGACTATTGCAGTTAAATATTTGTTAGTTGCATAAGTCAACTGAACAAACATTCAGTATAGGTGGTTAAAACATTAGCTATATAACAGGCATCAACTATTAAATGGCGCAGTGGTTAGCATGTCTGACGTATGAGGCTGGTTGAGCACTTTCTCTTAGATTTTATTAAAAAGAGCATCAGACAGAGGACAGTTTTGTCACCTTTGCACTATTGTGTCTATACAAATTACCTAATGAGTATTTAAAAATTCAAATTATGGTTAGCATAAGTCTTATGCAATTCATTTGCAGGTATTAGCACTTACTGCTTTTTAATTATGAAAGTAACAGTACACATGGATACATGTTTAGGCCTGTATTTACAGATTTGTGTACATTTCTTAGATATACTGTATTGCTGTTACAAAGTAACACAATAACAAATAATAAAAGTAGAAACCAACCATATGTTGTAACTTCATTGAAAAAGAATAAGTAAGCAACGGACCAAATTCATTATTGCACAAGTCACACTCAATCTGAGACAATTTTAAAATTCATAATTATTATCTTTACAACCAGATCTATCCTGACTAATCAAGCAAAGTGGTAGAACATTGGTGTGCTGCACTACACAGTGCTGCCACAGTACTTCAGGCATAATTTGATCATATCATTATCTCCAGTGATTGTAGCACTGTACAAAGTAACAATAATAATTTGATAATTTGCCCAGGCGCATACAGAGCTGATGACTAAAGTCAGGCACCTTTTAGTGTTTTCATCTGCTTCGCTGCTATTCCTCTCAGCAAGTTTGTTTCGCTTGCGTACACTCACAAACTCGTCTTTCAGTTTCTTGTATTTCTCTCGTACTTCCTTTGTGTATGCTGTCAGCTTAATCTTCTCTTTATCAACCTTGTCCAACTCAGCCTGTAACCTGCGGGAACAACCAAGCAACAAAACTGATACAAATTATAATAATAATAGTAACTAGCAAGAGCTCAACTAAAAATGTTGTGCATAAACGGGATGACAATAAACGATGTACAGATTTTCTACATTGAAGCTAGCTTAAATGCAATGTTTGCATGCAGAGTTTAATAAGTTGCATCACGACAATGGTTTTGCATCTTATGGTTTTCAAGTGAGAGTTCTCTGAAAAGGAACCTGGAACTAAAACGTAGTGTTTGTCTTAGTGAAATTGCTTTTATAGAGACGCGGCTAGTCTTGTAGTCCACTATTTCCAAAAAGCTATACATCTTCTCCTCCATTCATCTCTAGTAAGTGTCAAGCAAATGATTTTCTTGTACCCAGCATTTTGTTTAAATTTTGAAAACACTGTGTACAGAAAACAGCTGATTGAAGAAAACCATCACGAAATAAAACAAGAACTACTACACCCCTCATCAAACCATTGCAGATTTGACAACTAGCGTGTTCCTATTCTCTCAAACTAAAGTGCATAAATTTGACAAATTATGGATGAAAAATGACCAAAGTACACAACAGTGAATTGGGCAAAGTACACAACAATGATGGACAAAAAATGGAATGATATATTTAATTCACTTCTGTCTGCACAAAGTAGTAATCAGAGAAGAAACATGAAGTTGGTAAAATGTCATACATTATCACACAAACATCAATATGTATCAATGCTTGAAAACAAGGCGGTGTTCATTTCCGTAAGGATTTACGTTTGCATGTCTTAATCTCAAAGCAAGCAAAAGCCATTTTGGCTGCAGTAGATTTTTGCAAAACAATGACATATTCTACCAAGAATGAAATAGTTATTATGGAATTATAAATCATACCTCTGAATTTCCAGAACTTTTGCAGACGTTATATCAACGTCTTCCGCTTGTGTCGTTCGGTCTCTCATATCTCTTTCCATCTGCACTAACTTATCATTTTGCTTCAACATCTCCTCTTTGTTATTGCTAATTTCTTCTTTTAATAGATTGCAGCTTGCCTTCAACTCCTTGTTTTCCAACTGCCTGTCAGCACACTGCTGATTCAGCAACCTTATGATGTCTTCTTTGTCTGAGAGCTGTTTTGAAATTTCGTCTTTTGTTTTAACAAGATCGTCATTTGCTTCGCTTAGTTTTTTGTCTTTTAGAGCAATCTGTTCATGTAGCTGACGAATGACGGCTTGACAGGTTTCATGCTCAGACACGCTACTAATACTACGCTTGAGCGAACCTTCTCTTGTTCTGCTCCTGTTACCGGCAGAAAAAGGCCTCATTCTTGCAACATGATCCGACATATCACTAGAAGTGTCACCAGCATCAAAGTTGCGACGCCTAGTGTTTATGTCTATGTCATTAATACCATTATGAACCCTTTGAGAACTGTCAGCATCTGGTGTTTCAGCCAAATTTGGTTTTTTCTGTATATTCTCCTGACCGTCAAAACTGTCCTGCAGTTCTCCAGATTCTTGTGAGTAAAATCTCCACTTCTCACGTAATTCGCTCAACTGGAACTTCAGCCTTGCAATGACTTTATCCTTTTCAGCTAATTCACTTTTCAGCTTTTGTAGGTTCTCTTCCCTCATTACAATCTGAGCACGCATCTCTTCCATTAAACCTTCAAGCTCTTCAAAACCTTTTTTTGCATTGTCTCTCTCCTTTGTGACCTTCTTCAGTGCAGCTTCCTGACTCTCGCTTTGACTCTGTTCCACCTGCTGCTGAACAGACTTCAGTTGTAAAGCAAGTACACTTTGAGTATCTGTAAGCTTGCTGTTATCATCATTCAGCTTTGCATTCAGGTCATTAAGCTTAATGATCTCATGTTCTGCAAACTCCAGCTGTTGACGCAGTGACGTCAGTTCTGAGATTTTCTTTTCTTTTTCAGAAAGTAACTGTTCTGCTTCCTTTAACTGTTGCTGTATCAGTCCAACCTCACTGTTTTTTGCTTTCATTTCATCAACTATTTTATAAGCGTCTTTCAGCTGCTCTCGAATAGTTGATAGTTCTAACTCACTTTCCAACTTTTCAGCAACCACTATGGCTAAGTCCTTTTCTAGTGTCATTACTTTCTTCTCTAATGAATTAGATTTTTTAACTGCCTTTTTACCTGGTGAAGTAGGTCTCGGAGATATCTCTATTGGTTCTTTCTTCGATGACTCTGATTTCGAGAATATCTCGTCACCTTCTGGAGTTATAGATCTATAATGCAATTGCAGGACCTTTTTTCTTGGTGATATAGGTCGAGACAACTCACGTGACTTTTTATCATCTGGCATCTGGCATTTGGCACCTTCAATATCATCTGGTGATTTAGCTCTCTCTTCCTTTTCTTGCTTAACTAACTTTGCATTTTCATCAGTCAAGGTATTCACTTTACTCTGCAAAAGTTGAATCAGATCCAGATGATCAGCAATTGCCTTTTCTTTGGCAGAAAAGTTAGACGTTAGAGATTCTACATATTCTACAAGTCGACTATTCTCTTTCGTTTTTTCCTCTAAAAGGATCTTAAGTTTCTCTAACTCTTCAGCAGCAGTTTTATACTTCCTTGTAGTCGCTGATAGAACTTGACTGCTAAAATCTTCCTCATTTTTGGTTTCTGTAACATCATCAAAATCAGCATAGATAGTTTGTGTTTGCACATGTAATGTTTCCATATATTGCGTATTAACAGGCTGCTGTTCTGCCAATGCATGCTTATGAGACAACATTCTCATCTCTTGTTCTAGCTCAGTGATATGATGATTTGCGGCACCTAAGCTCTCAGTTAGCACTTTAATCTGTTGTTCTGATTCCAACTGTTTGGTGTGCTTAGCAGTCAGTTCTTTCTGTGCTTCAGCAAGCTGTGCATTTGCCTCTTGATTGGCATCAGTCAGTTCCTGATTTAAGCTGTTCTTACTGTTAATTACGTCACACAGCTCATCCACCTAGAAACACAATTTAAGTCATTTCTTAAAAAAATCAGGTGATTTAGTGACAGGTTTTTGCATTCACTATTACAAAACTGCAAAATGATTACAATTAAAAATCAATAAGGAAACACTTTATTATAAGGAGTTTTACTGGTACTACTGTCAGAATTAACATTTTTAACAAATTTCACATTTAAAATTCAGTTCATTTTAACAACAAAGTATTTCACCAACAATCAAACATCACGTGGAATCAATAACTGATGAAAAGACAACAAACTTGCCATTCTTCAGTCCCTGAATGCGCAGTGTTATATGAAGGTATTCTTTCTTGCTTGCTTCTCAGTATTCAATAATTTCATAGTCAAGCATAATAAAAGGAAAATTGTGTCAAAGCCACCAATTCAACTAATTATTTATACGTTTTTTCTGGCGCTTAGTGGCAGCAATAAGAGAGGCATATATGACATACACAAGCCTAGTTATAGAATGAATGCATGTTGAAGAAAATGAGACCAAATATTGCCGAGTAAAATTTCCTGTGATCATTATATTGCAATATCTTTATGCAAAATATGAATCAAACTCTGAATATAAAGCAGATTATAAGTGTAAAAAGTTAAGAAAAAAATCGCATTGAGTGCCATTTCAAATAAGTTGTCATGGCGTAGAAATTTCCACTCGCAATTAAACTACATGTATTGTAGTTGCCGTGCATGTAATGTAATGTGTTGTATTAAACTACCTGCTTTTCTAGGTCGGCCAAACGTGCCTCACTTTCGACTTTTAGCTGCTCTAAAATGTCAAGTCTATTTTGTGAGTCAGCAAGTTCTTTTTCAGTCATGTGAGCTATAGCATCACTGATAGTAACCACTGTTTCACTGGACTGAGATGCTGATATAACTGGAGCACTGCCTAAAACATGAAAAATTCATAACTGCCTATCAACAAGAACATGATTGCAAAATTGGTATAATGAATTGATTGAGCATTTCTGAATTTCTAATTTACAAAAAAGCACCTTAAAATATGTGGTGTAATTATAGTAACTTTGCATTCTGAAAATACATAATAATCAATTTTTCAAAAAACTTAAATATTTCTGTGTATTTGTAGGTTTTTGCTATTGTACCGAGGTAATTTTATGGCTTTTTAAAGTAACAAAGACAATAATTTCCACAGTATTTTGATGCCAAAATAGTAATTTAATTTCATTCTTCTTGACATAAAACATACCACCAATATATGCTTGTTGCAACCTGGTTTGCTGTTCCAACTGCTCACGTAGCTGATCATTGTTTGCAATTGATTCCTGAAGACGGTGCTGCAAAACTCTGATTTCACTTAAATGTTGTTCAATAATCTGGCGCATTGCATCACCACCTAGAAATAATGAAAACTAGAAGTAGGATTTCTACCACAAAAAGAGGAAAGAGACACACTGATAGGTAAGAATTAGTAAGTAAACTGCACTAAGATAGAGAACTACCAAAAGACGTTTCTCAAGGGACCAATACCAACTCTCATCATGTGAGCAAAGCAAATAGTGAAGCAAACCTACTTAACACACCCCACTGGTATGCTCACTAGCCCAAGCATTGACAAAGATATTATGCTTGAATAATTAATGAGTTATGTGTCACTTTCACATCATTTTGTGCGATTCACAAAAGAGGTAATCTCAATTAAATTATAAAAGACAACAGTTCACCTGCTTGTGCTAAAATCTGCTTGCGAAGTTCTTGGTGCAAATCAAGTTCAACTCTTAAAGACTTATTCATGAGTTCGGCTTCCTTGAGCTTCTTCTTAAGCTGGTGAATATTCCGTCGATATTGGGCATCAGATCTATCGATTGAGGCACCTCGGACATGCCGTAGAGATGCATCCGAACTGGGCGAAGTGACACCACTCAACTGTCTCGGCTGAAGCATATTACTTGCGGAACCGGATCCGGATTCGCGACGCCGATGCCTAAAATCAGACCCCTGTTGAGAAACAGTAGCATGTTCAGCAACAACAACCTGTTGGCCGGTTAGATGTTCTGTGGAAGTAGACGTCTCAGATGAAGATGAATCTGCTCTTCCACTGATAACTGAAGCTCTCATTTTAGGCCTAGTTTGTTGCACACCATCTGTTAGCAAACTCTGAGAACGTTGAGAAGCATCCGGTTTTGTGACATGAGTTCTGCGAGCTGGTACTGGTTTTTTTACAGGCGTTTCACAGCCTTCGCCATCCAGATGACCTAAAGAAGGATTTGCAGGTTCTGTGTCACGACCATCTCCATCAGAATGAGCAGAAATGGTGGTGGTTCCTGCAGGTGCATTCACAGGCCTGGATGTGATGACTTGCGGACTGGTAAACAAAGGCACATCAGCATCAGACACCTGTCCATCTATAGATGGAGACCGCAGAAGAGCACTAGGACCTTGTTGCAAGTGAACACTAGACAAATTACCAACTGGGTGCTGCTGGGGCTGACCATTTGCCACCAATAAACCGTGCTCCTGATCGGGTGATTGATTGGCATCTGTACTGGAACTCTCACTCCACTGTTGGCCGTCTGCATCAACTGTGGATACACGCATCTGTAGAAAGTTATGAATTTCATCATCGGTGTCAATGTGGTCACTATGTTCATGTAAAAATTCATCTCTAGATGGGTACCTTTCCACAATTTCAACATTTTCATCTGCCTGCATTTTCTGTAGCGGGGAAGCAGTATCGAGACCTCTCGGTGGTAACTCTTCCATCTCGGAACTCGTAATCAACGTAACATCAGTTCGGGGGCTGCTGTCGGTAGGGTAACGATGCCTATCCAATTCCGGAGGTCCGTCACTGGACAGCGAATCGATCTTCTGACTAGCAGGACCTGTCATCGCTAAGGGTTTCAAGGATTTAGATGGTGATAAGAACACACTTGGCGCAAATACATTGGCTTGCTTCAAAATATCTTGAAGTTTGCTGATCATCTGAGACTGCCTTGAGAGAAGACCATCTTTTTCCTTTACGTCATTATTCAACCTACAACCAAGAAAGCAGCCGAAATAATTTATGTTACGTACAGAAGAAATAGCAAAAACACATTATCTAAAAAGACAGCACAAAGGCTGTCTGTTGTTTGAACTGTTTTCAAATATTTCAATGCTTAATCTTAAGTTTTTGAAACTGTCTGGAATATCTGGAATACCTTCACCAACTACTTCAGGAATAACTTTTAATAACAAGAATCAAAACCTTGTTTTCATTTTATTTAGCTTTAATCAAACACAAATATTAAACCAATCTCACGGAAAGTGAAAATTACCTGTCCCGTTCAGCTTTTATTTGTGAAATCTGCTGTTGGTTTTCATTAAGCAATTCTTGCAGTTTCAAAGTCAACTGTTGTTTGTCATGTACATCTTGTTTCAACTTGCCAACTTCATTTTGAGCTGTTGTGGAACTATAGTCAAATCAAATAAAAGGCACTAATTTTTACAAATTCAAACCTTAGTTATAAAACGTAACTTTCTAATTTGCAGTCAGTTTAATAGTAGCATATATAACACATACCCAAGTCAAAATGCTATCTTATAAAATATTGCAATGACAGTTTACTTCGAAGTATAAAATGTTTATTTTACAAAAAGAAACAACACTCAATAGTTTTACTACATTTAGCTGGTACATTTCAAACTTTACACATTACAACAAGTTGTATCAATTTCAATTGGTAGAGCCAGTTTGGATAAACCTAATTATAATGGCTGCATCTACTAAATGTGCAAAGCAGTTAAACGAAATTGCAACTGGAAATTAGAAAATTATCAGCTAAGAATTGCACTATATGACTATTTTACAGAAAAAAAGACATTTCACTAGCTATAAGTGCATAAGAGGTACAGAAAAACTACATCTAGAAAAATAGGATCACCAATTTCTACCTTTCCCTTCCTTTTGGAGATCTTCTTGAGAAGCTGTGACTTGGAACAGCTACAGAATCTGCATCTGCATCTGCCTGCTCACTTGGTGAGATAGTTCGTATTCTTACGGTTGATTCTGAAACACAGTTTGTAAGGTTATTTTGGCCGTGAATTAACATTTTAGTTGACAGTCACTTGGTCTAAGTTCTGCAATAACATGTAGAAACTGATGAAATTTTGCACTAAAGACTTTTCAGTGTCGACTTTTTTGACTGCCAAACTAAAAGATGGTAGAAAAGTGTTACAAAGATTCACAGTACTGAAAATCCAATTTTTCCATCATCTCAAGATTACACAGTGATTTATTATCCGTCAGTGATATTTTGAGAAGTATGAGTCAGAAGCATTATCATTTACAATTTAAGCAAGTCACAATGCAGAACAGATTTTGCTGGAATTTTACCACTAAAACTATCTAGCAGTTGTTGAGATGCATTGATGCTATTGTACACTCGACTTCGCAACTCCTGTAAAGCTTCCTGAGTTTGCGGCTTAACAAAGATCTGACCTTCGGTGTCATAACATAGCAGTTCCTCCAGGAACTCTCCCAGTTCTTGAAGTTGTTCGGTTAAAAGCCTGTAAATGAAAAGTAGAAGCTAAGGTATAATTCTGCACAAATCGTGCATTGTAAACATATGCGACGCTGGTAGCACATGTCACACCCTTTATTCAGCGTGTAACACATATATTTTGCGATCCATTAATTGAATTACTGTTCATTCGCTGATTATATCGATTTATACATGGTCGTAGTCTCGATTAATTCGATTAATTTATTAATCGCCCATCACTAGTGCACGCACTAATAAAAAGAAATTTGTAAAGATATTAATATTCATAAAGTTAAAGTTAAAGTTAAAACCGTAAAGTTAAAATAACAAAATGAAAATTCATTATAGCCATTCAACTCTAGTACTCTACTAGTTTTAGCTTTCCTGAATTCTCACATATCCACAAAAATTACAGTTAAATTTACGAAATAACAAAAGAAAATCATTAATTAAAAGGTGCAAAGGCCAAATGTACGATGAGATATTCACCTCAACTACAATCACATTTAGCAAAAAATATCACCATAATTCTGCTCATGATTTGAGGTAAGATTATTATTTGTTCTAGTTGAACAGTCACGCCTCTAACTCACAATACAATTTGTTTTATAAAATGGAAATGGAAATGGAAATAGAAACACGTGCAACTAGTAATTTTTCTTTGCACAAGGACAAGTATTAAGACAAGGTCATTTCACAAAATGGGCGGCTACAAAATGTTCACTGCCTCGGCCGAAAATCACCAAAGACTACATAGGAAAAAAGAACATACCTGCAGGTGTTTCGAGTGTTACACAGTTGTTTCTCCATCCATATCAAGTTTCTTTTCTGTTCAGTAATTTCGATTTGCAGCATCTCAAAATCATGTTGACTTTTTCCCCCGGCACTAACCAGCTACAATAAAAGAAAATGAGCCAATTTCTAATTTTTCACTATATAAATTTTTAATTAACAACAAATGACATCATTTAATCCCTTCTCTTTTATGGTGCTGGTCCAACCTAAAGCTGTTATTTTGTGCCAAGATATTCAGAAACAGTTAACAAGTGATTTTTGACCAATTAATAGTTGAGAAATTATCATTTAACAGAGAGAAAGCCAGTTCTTTAATCTTGGGTCTTTAACCTCAAAGCATGTCACTTGAAGTGTTTTCTCGCCTCACCTAGTTTTCTCATGAAAAAAAGATAAAAAGTTCTTAATAAAATAAACATTTTCAGGGAATGCATAGATAACTCTTGCATGCATATATAATTACAAACTTCCAAACTTAGCAGTAAGTTTGAGATGGGAAATGAAAATAGTTTGCTAGACATGCACCACTTCATATCAAACATTGAGTTAAAAATTTATAGCAAAAAATGATGATTAATAATTAGCACAAATGCAACAACAAAAATAAAAAAAAGTTCCAGCAAATAGTTATTAACAAATGTCTAAGCAGTATCATATTTTCATCCAAAACACTCATTCCAAAATTGGCCAAAGAAAATAAAGCCCATTCTTTCCATGAAAATTATGCTACGTGTAAAAGGTGAAACACGTGTTTAACAAGGTAACAAAAAAGCCCAAACACTTCATAATCTCCACCCAGTAAGACCTACTGATCTGCATCTCCGTGAAAAAACATGAAGTGTGCTGCACGTTTGCACATGTAGTATTATATAAAGCAAAACGGATGATGCAAACAAGATATTATTCTCTGAACATGTTCTGCTCTTTACATGATCTGCAGTTTTTAAACCAAAACAGTGCCATTTTTAGTCTTTATAGGATGGAGCATAGCTTTTGTCATTTTGAAGGCAAAATACTGCTAGTGGTGTTAAACTTATCTTAAATTTTTGAAACCTGCTATTGTCCATAATGTGTAAATTTACCTGATTGAAGGAGTCAGAATCTGCTCCTTCCTGCTCAGAATCGCGCTGTACTGGAGCAGATTGCTGCGAGTCTAATTGCACATCATCCTTTTGCACTTCGTGTTCTTCTTCGATAAAAAATGTCTTCCTTACTTTCTTAGCTTCTTCTAATTGGCACTCCAGATCAGCAATGATCTCTTGGCTGTGTACTAGCTTTGCATTTAGCTCATCTAGGCTTGTTTTCAAAGCCAAGCAATGCTTGGCTCCACTTTCAACAATCTTGGCACAGCCTTTACTGCCCCGCTTCTTGAGCACATTGCCAACTTCTTTAAGCTTTTTACTAATTTTTTCAGTGTCTGAAACAACATGCGTCGGAGACAAGGCTACATATTCCGGGGACATTGGATGAGGTTCTCCCACCTGGCTAATTTGCTCAGCAATTAGCGGCTGCACCTGCACACCAACATCAACAGCAGAAGATGACTGAGACACCGATGACGTTATACCACCATCAATTGGTTCTCGACATGGTAAATGTTCATCAACCTCAGGCTGCTTATCTTCAGTTCTGGCAACAGCACTTTGGTGTTCTTGTCCTTCTGGACCAGCAGCAGCATCCCCAGACATTTGTGTAATGGAGTGACGATGACCAAGACTGGACTGCATTGTTTCATATGCACCTTTATAAAAATCCAACTGCCTTTGCAGGGATTCCAAATCCATATGCAATGATTCCAGTTGATTGCGAAGTTCGGTGTTGCCAGACTCTTCTAACGAAACATGTGCAGGATCATGCTGAAGTTTTTCCAAAATGCCCATCGTGTTCATGAAAGACACAACTTCATCTGGGATTTGATGGACTTGATTTTCAAGCTTACAATACAGAGCTGTCAAAGATGCCCTAAGTTCATCGATCTGATGCTTCAGAGAAGTAGTGTCATCTGCGCGACCAGAAAAATCAAGGTTTGATGGTAATGTTTGTGTGCTGGCCATTAACAAAGGAACGGTTTGTTCTTGCTGTGGAATAGTTTGAGTAGAAGCCACTAAATTAGAAACATTTGCTTGTGTTGCTTGGCCAACAACAGGAGGTCTTTTACTTGGAGCTTGTTCTACATTAACTACTGTATCACCAATATGTGGTAAAATATTTTTGGGAAGTGAAAGCTGCTTTTGTGAAGACAAGCCAGTTAAGTGACCTTCCATAATGCCATTTGTGACACTTTCTACTTTACGTGTTGGTGCATGAGCTAGCTCTGACCTAGATTTCTCCTGGGTCACAAGCACAGGTCGCTGAGTAATAAACTCAGACTCTCTCAAACTTGAGTGGCCCAGATTTCCCTCCGAATGAATTGTCCTAGGTGGCGAGACTGTCTGTAATACAGGCTGGTAGACTACACCTTGTACTGTAACATTACTTCCTGGCATGCAAACAGCACTGCCCTGCCTGTGCAAACTTTCTGGGGGCAAAATAGGATGGCTTTGAACAACAGTGTCGCTCCTTGCTTTCAACTGAAGTGCTACATGAAGACGATGACAAGACTGCACATATGCTTTCAGTTCTTTGATCTGCTGTTTCAGTTCATTGGTGTTTTCTGTCCTTCCATAGTCAACCATGTCACCCTGTGGGGGAGAATGTGTTCTTACTGGAGTTCCTGCACCTCTGACACCACTAGAAGATGCATATGCTACATTAATTGGTTTATCACCTTCTAATAACGTTTCGCCCTGTGAACCAGACTCATCCACAGCATTCACAAGCAAGGATTTAGTTACAGGACCTCCAGTTTTACTTTTGGTGGATAAATTCAAAACACCTTTAGAATTTGTTTCAACATGATATGCCTCATTTGATTTCAAAATACCTTCTAAATTAGTTGCATCTTGATGACCAGTGCCAAAATCGAATGCCTGTACACCTTTCTCATCTCGCGAAATTGTTTCTTTACTTTCCTGGCTCTGATATAGCTGTTCTAGTTGCTGCAGCAAATCAAAATTTTCTTCCTCCTTTTGCTTGAGTAGCTCCTGTATTTCAAAAACTTTGTTATCAGTGGAATTCGAGGTTTGAGTCTCTGCAGCATCAGTAGCAATCTTTTCAGAAGCAACATTTCTGCCTAGCTGTAACTCGTCCCTTGCTAATTTCAATTCCACTTTTATCGCTTCAGCATCTTTCCTAATCTGACCAAGCAACTCAGCATTGATCTGGGAGCCATTCCCGTCAACTTCATTCACCTTTTTCAAAAGTGTGTTTAATTTTTCTAATGGTTCGATGTGCTCTAACACTCGAGTAACATCTTTTATGAGTTTGAAAGCATGCTGTGTCTCAAGCGAATCAGAGAAAGTAGGAATCATGAAGCTGTATCCAGAGCCATTCAAGCCAACTCGGTTCAAATCTTCGGGTGCTTGCACACTTGCATTTCTTTTCCTTGTCCGGGTCCTAGCAACATTTCCCTTATTATTTTTATAAATTTCCTCAAATTCTTCTGTAATGTCATGAATGTGAGTTTCCACAACTGGCAATTCTGTTGATAATCCTGCTCCAATCAACACTTGATGTAGTTCTTTGTTTTGCTTAGAAAGTTCGCTCAGTAAGTATCTACTGTCACAAAGATCTTGTCTTAGTTTTTCTATGCTGACCAGTTCTTCAGCTGACTGGTTTAGATTTTGCCATTCAGGATGCAAACAAACTCTGAGCCGCATGATATCATGTAACAATTCAACAACTGACTTATCATGAAGGTCATCATCATTTGGTGGAACTTGAAGTCTTTTAAATGCTGATAAACTACTTAACTGAGGTGGTAGGAATACACCTTCCTGCGTCAAATCTCTATCTTCATTTGTTAGATTTTGCCTAGCTTGATCTCTCAAATCCGAGACTATAACTTGCAGCTCATCAATTGATTTGTTCCACATTCCTGGATCCTCAATCATGCTAAGATACGCACGATAATCTTCACTTGTTTTACCTAATCGGGTGAGAAGATTCATATTTTCAGACTCAAGGTGTTGTATTCTATTTTGCATCTGGATCAAAGTGTTACCGGAAGAAGAACTGCTTGATCTTTCAACTATACCATTTTCATGCAACAATTTACTGTCAGTTGAACTTTGACTGTATGAAGGCAATGGTATACTTGTAGAAGCAGATACAGTTTGTAACTGACTTTGGCCTGAATCTACCCGGTCTTGCTTTATTAAATTTTGTGAAACTGCCAATTCTTCGCCAAATGAAGGTGCATCAAAAGACGACTTTTGACTATTTGACCTCTGAAGGTTATTAGAAACAAGTGAAGTCTCTGGAAAGGACCGTTGAGATTTCTGAAACGTAGCGGAACGCGGTCGTGTCACGACATCTTCCATAAATGCATTATCAGTTTCACTAGATGTAAAAGATTGCTTTGGCTTGTGGTAGTCGTCGAGATGTGACTTTACAGAAAGAATTTTTTCAGCATCCTGCCCGACATCTGATATCAAATGTTCTTTTGCTACCTCAATCTTAATACCTTCTTTTTCTGCTGCAGGTAAGGTTGCTTGTTCGCTCAAATCTGGAGTTTTTAGTATAAATTCTATTTCGGGAACAGAAGAACCTCTTTTTCTTCCAGATAATTTTCCTTCTGACTTACTACTCGATGACATTAATTTTGATTGCTGAACTTGTGTTCCTCTGGTAACAGTTGGAAATGTCTGTAATTCTACTTGTAAGGCAATATCTGTCATTCTTTTCAAAGAAGCAGTTTCCACTGCATCAGTAAGGTCTGTCAAAAGCTCAACATTTGGTTCGGAAACACCACTTACAAGCTTTTGGCTTATTAACGAGCTTAATAACAAATTTTCTTGTTCAAAAGATGACAAATTGTTCTTTAGTAACTTTAAATTTTCCTCAACAATATTGGAATCTAAACCACTGGCAGCCAATTTGGCCTTCAGGTCATCATTACGTTCATTAGCCTGTATCAATTCACCTTTTACCTTCTCTAATTGAAGCTGCATGAAGGGCTTATCAGGAACGTTGAGTTGCTCAGATAGCTTTGCTTCCAGCTCTTTATTAGCACACTCTAGCTGATAAAGCTGTGCTTGCAATACCTTCAACTCCGCTTGCACATCACGCGCTGGGGTACTATGTAACTGAGGTGTCGATATGTTTTCCAAACTTTCTATTTCCCTTAAAGCATTTCTCAAGTTCTTACTTTCTGTTTCACGCTGCAGTACTTGAGCTCTCAAGGATTTAAGATGGTTATGCTCAGATATTGGTCTGGAAGGTGTAGAATGTGTTTCTAGTTGTTCTTCATGATAGCCCAACTGTGACTCACATTTTTCTACCAAATCATCAGAAGCAGATCGAAGTGGTTGTTTGTTTACATCTGCAGCATCAACAGATTGCTCACTTGACAAGCTCTTCAATGACCTAAACTTCAAATATTGCTCATGCTCTCTGTTTTCATGCAAAAGACTATCACGCAATTTCTGAACTTCAACTGCCAGTTCTACCGCTTTGTTTGTTTCAGCATCAGTTTGCATTCTGCGTAGATCTTCGTTCTCTTCACACTTTTGCTTATACTCCTCCTTTAACAATTGATAATGCTCTTGCAATCCCACCATTGAACCTTCTACATCTTGGATCTCAGTCAGTCTAGCAGTTAGCGATTTGTTTTCATTTTCTACATTGTGAAGCTGTTGCTGCAACAAGTAAATCTGTTTTGTGAGATCAACAACTGAATCAGCAGAAGAAACATCAAGAGTCTGAATTTCCTGGGACTTTACAGGAGACGCCCGCTGAATATGCTCAAGTTTACAACTTGAGGAACTATTTAATGAACTTCGAAGTGCCAAGTTTTCTTCTTTATCTAATTTTAATTTCTTTTCAAGTGCTGATATGCGAAGTCGCAGGTTAGATGTATCCTCTTCTGTCCATACTCTTTCCTCTGACCTACTGCCTTCAGCAACATTTTCCTTTGAAATGTCTTCAAGAAATTCAAGTCTTTTCTGGAGACTGTTGTCATCATCTTTCAGCTGTTTCAATTGGCTTCGAAGAGCAAACATTTCTTTTCTCATTGCTGAAAAAGGCTGCAGGTCAATTCTGGGTATTGAGGTACTGTCATCTAATGTTATAGGTTCTAACAAGAAAGAATGTAACATGACTGCTTCTTTTTGTAACTCAGTAAATGATTTAGTCTTTAAATCATCACTTTGTTCTAGTGATAACCGGAACCTCTGTCGTAGGCTGTCGGCTTCTTCTTTTAATTCACCTGTGCTTTTACGATCTAAATCTTTATTTTCGGCAGATTCATTATAATAGTTGCAAAGGCTTTGAATCTCTGTTTGCAAATCAGCATGTGCCTTTGGCTCATATGGCAGTGACAGACGACACTGGTCTCTCAAATGCAACACGTAGTCACGCAGCCCAGCAGGAGCCATATCAGTTGTGTCCTTGCTAACATCAGCAGCCCTAAACCTTTGTGCAATGTAAGGGCTTTGTGACATTTCCAAGAGAGCAGCCGGAAGCCACCCAGATGTTAGCGCATTATCCCAGCGTCGGCTCAGGTCAGTAGCTTCCGCATCAAGTTCCTCCTCGTTCTTATCTAATAAATCAGGAAAGTTGGACAGAGCAGGTGATAACTGCACACTCTGCATCTGCCACCGCAATTTGCTCACATTGTTTTGAAGGTCACTGATACTAGATTCTGCTGCAGGATAAAAAACATCTGATGTCGCCTTTTCCGGATGCCTTTCATCTCTTTCAGTATCATACTCCCTTGATGCTAGATTTCCAGGTTGAGACATTTTAAGATATTCCTTATATCCCTCAGAATTGTCGATATTCACCTCTTTTGGCAGAGTTATATTTTTCAGAGCACTTTTACTATCAGTGGTCAGCGTGTCACCTCCAAACTCCTTAGTAACAACATCTAGTGACTGATCAGTTTCTTTCAGTTGAGTGAGTAGTGCAGCAGCCAAATTCTCATCGTGAGGTCTGACATATTGCTCCATAACTTCGGTTATTTCTTGTTTTTTGACCAGCAACTCATCTACTATTCCTTTTAGCTTTGCAGTGCCAGGATCAGAAACATTGACTAAACAAAATTCATCCTTTGCTGTAAAATCAAATTTACCAACAGCTTTAGACATAGCATCTAGCTGATTTTCGTTGTTAATAACCTCTTCAAACTTTATTGCATCTGATCCTTTGTCTTGCATTTCTGTATAAATTTGGGAGGCTTTATTACAAGCTGCTGGTACACACATAAGTCCTTTTGTAACTAGAAGTGGCAACTTACTAGCAGCAAACTCATGATCAATCGCTGTATCTTCTGTGTCAGGTGCACAAGAAAATGAACCAGACTTTAAATGACTGATTATATTAGTGTTTTCATCTATCAATGGTTTCAGAGCTTTCTCACTTTTTCCAGGCACAACCAAAGGTAATTCTGCTTCTGTATCAGTTAGGGTACCTTTGTTCAACATCTCTTTTGAATTAAAGGCGGTCATAAAATCTGTATACTCTGTTTGCATGTTGATATCTAGCTTATTAAAATTGCTTTCTACAAAAGTCATTGCATCTTTAGTATCTGGCAAATTTGAGATAGCAATAGATTTAACATCTACCAAATCTGTTGCTTGTACACCTACTGTCACTGATAAACATGGAAACTGATCTTTTAGCAAAGGCCCAGACAAAATCTTGGTCTGATTAGATGATAATGAATCAAAAGATGATTTACGTAATAAAATTGGAAGGTGACTTCGCTGCTGTTCGTGCGGCCTTTTCAGCAGGAAAGAAAGGCTACTGCTACTACCCACACCTTGTCCTAAATCTCGTTCAGAATCTGAATCATACAAATGTTTTCCAGCAATGCAATGAGGATCTCTGGCAAGCTTTGCCAGGTTAAACAAATGACTTTTCCATTCTTTGATGTTATCTCTTAGTTGGTTAACATCGTTCTTGTCTAATCGTATATCCAAATCGTCGGTTTTCTTAAAAGCAATTGCAGCAGTACGAAGTTCTTCTATGGTCAAGCTGTCTGGTTCACGGTCTGACAGGTCAACAAGTTTTTCGACTTGCATAGAATACTGGGCAATTTTCGTTCTCAGCTCATCTGGAAATAAACCGCTGATTTCCTCGTTGGTTATTACTGTGGAAATTCCAAGTTGATCCAAGAAGTGCAACACTGTATATAGTTCAGAACGCAATTGGTGGGGCGACTGCGCATCAGTTTGGCTACGCATTGCCATCATTTCTTTCCGAACGTATCTCAGGTAATTTCGGAAGATAACTTCAGGTTTGTTTTCTGGATCATGTGCCACTCCCAATTCTGAGTTGGAAATATATACATCTACCATATTATCTCCAATAGTTCCTACCACAGCCATTTCATCAACTGGTTTATTAAATTCATCAGACATTTCCTTCTTAGACTGCTTTGCAGCTCCATCGAGGGAGTGCGCTGGTTTTACCATATGCACATCTTCATGGCTCATGTATTTTCTTAATATCTCTATTTCATTTGTATACCTACTACATAGGGATTTCAGTTTCAAAACTTCTTGCTGCAACTCAACCTGAGATAAATTTTGTAAATTGACAGGAATGAGTTCAAAATCCATGCCATTTTTCACTGCCTCTGTGTCACTTTGCAATTCATAGTCCTTTATTACTTGAGTTTTCCCAAATTCCTGAGTTGCAGGTTCATTTAGAGATGTCGTGTCTTTTTCCGTCGATTTCTCTGTCTGCACATCTTTATCAAAGAAAATACGTCGCTTAACTGATCCTGCCCGATGTTCCAACTTTTTACGTTTCCTCTTATCTTCTGTAACATGGCTCATCACCATTCCCGACTGGCTAGTGTACCTATGTTAAAATTATAGAATATTTTTAGAAAATGAAGAAGCCCAAATCATTAATCCTTCAAACCAGCATTGTTTATCCAATTTCAAAAGATTAAATTCCTCAAAAAGCTTATCAACAGATTTTTTGGAAATAAAATTTTAACAGGAGTAATTTAAAATTTTTTTTTTGTTAGAAATACAAAAAAGTTAAACATGTAAGTGTGCAATTGTAAAAAAATTTGCAAAATGAGTTACAATTCTGAAACTCCTACTAGAAATAGCAAAACTTTGTACAATAGAAAGCAACAGTCATTTTGATTATTATATATATATATATATATATATATATATATATATACTAAGTGACATTAGGTGCACCTGACATCAGATTCGCCGTCATCTTCAGATGTAGCTTCAGTTTCAGAACTTTTAACAGCCAAGTGACTAGAATCTACAGTGTCATCTTGTTTTACTGGGCTCATGGCTGCAGACAAATCAGTTCTTGAACTACTTCTGCTTCTGCGAGTTTCAACACAAATGTACTCTAATCCACTTTGTCCTAAGAAAGAATTTGAGCAAGGTAACAACATATAATGCAGGCAGCTACAACATGACATAAAATTTCTAAAAGCGAAAAATGTACAAAACTAATTTGGTAGTGTCTAAACAGAAGTTCGAACATGGTAAATGTATAAAATTCTGAATACAATATAATTCTCTCTCATTTCTTTCTAAATCTTTTGCCAAATCTAAGTCATATACCCGTGGCAAAACTTATTCATTGAAACAAAATTTGCAATTGAATAGCCATTGTTAACTGCATCTTAAATACTGTACCTGGGCTTAACGTGACATCTTTTTTAGGTTTTTTGTTCAAATGAGCACTAAGCTTTTCTTGCAATTGTGAGTTCAAGCTTTGTGCATCCTCCAAAGCGTGCTGCAACTTGTGAACTTTCTCTTCCAGCAATTGGACTTTCGAAGTTTCTTCATCTTTACAAAAGCAAACAAATGGCAAATCAGTCAAGGCGACATAAAATGATTTTCTTTTTCTATACTGACAAACATTTCTGTTTTCATCATTGTTCTGCCTGTTAATTTAGGAAACCATAAAAAAAGACAAAGAAAATTGTTGTCAAACTAACCTAGGTGTGAAAACAAAAGTCCTCAAGATATAATAACTTATTAAAACTGGGAAAAGTGAAGATTGAAATTCACTTTCCTAAATACTAACTTTTCAGTTAATCTTTAGGAAAGTAGGAAAGCTATTTTAGTACTTGACAGAAACTAGGATTAGTTCTCCAATTTCATACCAGGTGCTTACATTTGCCAAAAGTGTAAGAAAATTAATTACAATATGCAAAGAAATCAATAAGAACAAAAAGTAATTGACAAAACTACAACCACAAGTTCATTATCACGCAAAGAGTATCTTTAAATTTGGTTTCAGACTTGCTGCACAGTAACACAGTGTATTTGCATCTGATAGTTTACCTGAGCTTTCTGCACTTGGCGATGGTAAAGCTTCCACTTCCATATCATGCATTCCATCTTGATCACCAACAGCTGTACTATATGAACTCCTACAAGAACACATTCTAATAAATGTCAGCAATCAAATCAATAGGCAACAGATTACAGAACTTGAAACACTTCTAACAATGCACAGCAGCTAACAAACAGTTACAGTTAACTTTATTTAATGTTTACTTTATTTTTCCAATAAATTCAGTTGTAAAGGCTTTCACATATTGCCAAGCACTGAAAATTGCATATGGATATAAAGAATTTAAGCAAAAAAATTTGCAACACTTATTAGAGGAAAATATGTAAAAGTTACAGTCAATTAGTATTACCTGGAAGCGCTTGCATCATCGTGAACGCTAACATTCAGATTTAGCTGTATGCCTTTATCAGACGACGAATCACCAAACTTGCCAACCAGAAGCCGAAGGTGCTTCAAATAAAAGCAACATTGTTTCAAACAGAAGGCAGAAAAACTAACTTGATTTTCAAATTTTTAGGCTATAAAAGTAAAACACAAAACAACCAAAAAACACTTTTAACATCATTACCTTTAATGCCATTTCTAAGGTGATTACAAATATAACAGATATAAACAAAATGTGTGCATTACAGGTGCAGGGGATGAAATATTACAAATGCAAGTAAAACTGTATCGATATGTTCAAGAAGCGTCAAAAAGTTTTAAATTACCTGATTATCAAATTGCAGTTGTTGGAGCTGCACTTCCAAAGCACAGATTCTCTGCTCCCTATCATCCAACTCGGTTAAAAACTTTTCGGGTAACTAAAATTGCACAACCAGTTTAGTACATTCAAAAATTTCGAATTCAAGTTTAATTTTAAAAAGCTAAAAAGAAGCTCTCCTACACTGTAACTTCCGATCAAATCTAAAGTTGAAACAGAAAACAGGTAAAAAGAGAGTAAACATACAAAAGCAGAAATATTGTATGGCGAATTATGTAGTTAACATTGTTGCCTATTAGGCAGAGCTGAAATAACAGCAAAATCATAACACTTTTCTAAGTGTTTGCTTTAAAATTTCATAACTACATAGTTCCAGAGGCACTTTGTATTCCCAAATATTTTGCTATTAATTGTATTTTCTAATCCTGGCCAGGTCCCGAAATCTCTGGGATAATGACTTTGTCTTTAAGAAAAGAAATATGATTCAGTTTATACTCATAGCAGTTTTAACTTCTTAATTAAAAACTGTTTATAAATCAAACCGTTAGTAAACTCCTTCAAACCGTTAGTGAACTCCAAATAAAAGTACACTTTTATTAGCAAGTATTGTTATTAATAAAAACTTTCTTGTTTTGTTCAACATGATAACAGTAACTTGTTTTCCCTCCGCCACTCTCAAAGCAACATGTATAATCTTCCGGGGAAATGACACGCTGCTAATACATGTTTCAGACACAAAAGATTTTACAGTGAAATTGGTGATCATTTAATTTAATGAAGTTCGTAATTAAACTGCATTGTAATTGAGACGAAGGTGAATCATAAAAAAAAACGAGAAAAACTACAAAAACTGAATTTTGTTAGTTTAACTTTAACGAGCTAGTATTTTATGATGTGTAAATAATAAAAGAACGAGTCCCAAATAACCAAACATCTATCCTGCAAATCTCGAAATACCCAGACTGAGATTTCCAATTCCATCAGAAAAGGGCGCGGGGTCCCAAATTTTTGGGATTACAATTTTCGGACTGGAAAATTTAACACAGACTGACCTTAATATAATACCAATGCTTACCAGATTTTTTTCTTCTAATGCTATCAAAAGTTCATGAACTTTTTGATTTAGTTCTTTGATATCTTCTTCTTGTTGCATTATTTTGGCTTCACTTTCTAAAAGCTTGTTCTGCAACTGTTTGTAAGTCTTGTCCCTCTCACTTAGAACCTCTTGTAATTCCTGTAAAAAATGTTTTAGTTTTTTAATATACTAATTGATCCCGTGGCTAGAATTATCAACACCAAAAAATTAATTACTTATATATAATCTGAAAATCAAGATTAATGGTTAATAAGAGGAAGAGACCCACAATTTTAAGCATCAAATTTGACTAAACGGAAAGAAATGCAAAAAAGTTGAGATTGAATCTGGATTCCATCAGTAACCAATAAAAACTGAGTTACAAGAACAGAATTAAAACCAGTTTTGAGCATTTGCTTCATTAACTACTCGCACAGACAAAATTACAGAAGAATTAATTTCATCAGTTTAATACTTAATAATTACATTTGTGTGAACGAATTAACACTTAGAAATTTAATGCTAAATTTGCTGGTGGACTAAAGCGAGAATCTATCATAGATAGATCGAACTCATTCCTAAGGCTCTACAGTTGAATCACGCTTGTGTTGATATGATTCATGATTAGCATAAGCACAGGTCACACACCAGCATGGCCAGTTAGTTCAGTTGATTAGAGTGTGGTGCTAATGATTCTAGGTCTCATTCTACAAATGGATCCAATTGGGATTCGACTATTAAGGCCTAGGCTATCTTGATCACAACGAGCAGTGCAGTATAATAGTCAACTAGTCATGGCAAGGTACTTGTAATCCAAGTGTTCCTGATTCAAATCCAACATAAATAATTAATAATTTTAGTCCTTTAAAAGTCATAAAACTGTCATTTAAACGAGGAATTCCTTTAAACAAATTCAATAATTTGACACCCTAACAAAATATTTTATCAATGTAAGAATGAATTAATGCGAAAAGCATTGACTTAATTTAGTTGAGAGCTGTGTTATTTGCAACAGCAAAATAATGACATCCATAAAAACTAAACAAACACCAGATAAATATGCTAAAATCATCCATCACTGCACTTAAAATAATTACCAAAGAAATATCTTTGAAGACTTACTTACCTGGAAATCTGCATACAAACTCTCATGATCTAATTTCAGCTTGTGCAGTGCATCATCCCTTTGTTTTACTGCTCGATAAAGACCCTCAATAGCCTCATCTTTTTCCTGCAACATCTTTCCCATTTCAACTTCTTTATCTGCTGCATCTTGGAAAGTGTTTTCATAGTCTGCTAGGTACAGTTTCATCTCCTCTAGAGCTTTGTCTTTGTCACTAATAATACGATGCAACTCCATAATTGTGTTTTTATTGTTTGACATCTCATCAAAAGGAGACAATTCCAACGAAGAGGTCATTACTGTAACATCTCGATTGGCTGGTCTATCACCTGCTCCCTACGAAATGTTAAGACAATTTTTACTTTTTAACACATTGGTCATTGGAAAGTGAATTAATGTCCTCTTCAAAAAATATTTTACAAGACTATCCTAAACCCTATTTAATCATATTCAGCTACTATTGATTAAAACACGTCACTCCTAAATTATAGTTGTTTGCAATATTTACACACGCACACACGCATGCATGTAACTTGCTTTTTTTCTTATTTTGTGATAACAGTATTTAACTGTTCTGTAATCACCGATTATTAGTTGCTCTTATCTATAGCAAATTTACTACAGATAAGTAGCAAAGCTACTTACTATATATATATGTGTGTGTGTGTATATATATATATAGTATAAAAATATTTACTGTTAATAACATACATTGTTACTTTATAACATTTGTTATGTTATCAAAAGATCTCAGTCTTTGTTCAGAGCTTAAGGTATTTTAACATAGACTTTAAAAAAGTAGCTAATTTCTTCATTAAGAGACTTTTTTCAATTTATATTCATAGTTTTTTGCATTTAATTAATATCTTTACCATCATAAAACATTTACGCTTAGGAACAGTCTGGCACATATGCACATTAGTCAAATGCTTATACGAAAATCTCTTTGAAGTACATAACTACATGTAAAAAGCGATCACATTTATACACGAGCCAAACTGAATTTAACTTATTTAAATTCCTTGATATACAAAGCCAAATTTGAAACTACATTAGCAAAACCAGGACTTCTAAACATGTAAGAACAGTATAATGAGATGAGCTACCTGTATCTTGTTGTTCTCTAACTGTTTTTCTAACTTTTGGTTTTCACATTTCAACAATCTAAGCTCTTCTCTCGTTGAGGCTAGTGCGTTGTTGCTGTCATCTAGGTCCTGTCCATAATAAATAAATTAGCATGGATGTACTGACAACAAATAAAAAAATTACAAGAATTACTAGACAGACAATGAACTAGAGCAAAATCTAGAGAAAAGGCATTACAAAGACAAACTGACACAATAACCTTGATATGCTGACAGCATACATTGTTGCCAATTATACAAATCCTTTATAGCAGGGTACTCTCCACTTAAATCATTAGGAGGGCACTACGTTTTAATCACTGAGATATCGTATTTAGCGGGACACCAATCAGAAAGCATTTTTGCTCAAAGGAAGTAACATATTAGACTGGCCACAAAAAGCGTCCATCTGACAGGTAAAGCTAGCCGAACCTGAACCCTGCAGAACAATGTAGTTCCACTCATACTCCAGGTTTTATTATGAGAGTTCTTTTAGCAGATAAAAGTATGTTCGACCAACTCTTTGGAGGCGCATGTTATGTAGCACGATGTGACACTTTTCAATGCTATCACTTTTCAAAAAAGGTTAATTCTTTCACTGCTACAATGTAGTTTTCAAACTACTTAGAACTTAATACAAAACAAGTGCAAAACCTTACAATACACTTTATTTATTTTGAAATTTAGCTACAACTATTTTATAACTATAGCTCAATTTTTGTTATTAACATGTTAGGATTTTTGTTAACACTACTCAACTGTATAAAACTCGAAGAAGTTTTCTGCCTTTGATTAAGGCCATTTCAAGTCGAGATAAGACGTCAATCAATAATGGCCATTTTCGTGTATTCTGCATATTTTTAATGTATTCATTAATGCCAGAGTCATTTAACAAGTGGATGCTGAAGATGCCGAGGTTGACAGGCAAAAATGCCAAAGATGAAATGAATCTCGATATAATAAGAGACCAGTTGCATTTGATGTATATTAGTCTTTACTACAAAGACATGTTAAATGTTACGGGGATTATAATTATGCAAAAGTATTTTAAAAAATTCAGCATTTTTCGAAAATACTCTACCTTTTCAAGTTGTTTAATCCTAGTTTCCAGATGGGATAATTGCAGCTTTGTCTCGGGCTCCAACTGTTCTTGCAATTTAGCAACACTGTCTTTATGCTGATTTTCCAAAGACTCTAATGCATAACTGGAAAATGTCAACAAAAAAGATAAGACTGCTACAGTATTAACAAAGTAACATATTTTGAGTTCTTTTGCTAACAACCCCCAGCAGCTATCATACAAGAACAGGCATCACAAGTATACGATGCCATACAGCATGTAGTTTGGTCAAATTGCTGTACATGGTACTTTATGACCAAGAAATTGGTAAAACTCTAATAAGCTAGCTGCCACAAACATAAGAAGAAGGCATATATTTCATAATTTACTTCATTTTCTTTTTTTATTTAAAGCAGCATGAACAATTGCACAATTTTTTTTGTAAATGTCTTATTGGTAAAATAATCAGAAATTCAGACTATACTGCATAGGTATTGCACATGCACCCAATTTTAGTAATGTAATATAAAAAATGTACAAAAGATGAAAATTTATTCAACCAGACCAAAGTCAGTTACAAAATGCATTCTTCAGCCAACAGCCTTGATAAAGCTGTTACAGCCTACACTTCTTCATTAACAGTAGTTTAAGTGTTTGTCTTAGCTACATTTTTCAATAATAAATACTAATGGTAAAGCAAAAATTACTAAAGCAAATTACTTGTCCAGTTTTAAAGAAATTTGATAAATACCAAGTTGTTGAATCCTTTACTGCTTCTCAATAAATTTAAACGTCATACACTGACCTACAATATTTGTACACTACACTCATAGGATTTAAGTGAAGCTTAAACTGTCAGTAAGAAAATACAAAGAAAAAAGTAACTAGGACAATTTTGAAACAAAGTTAACTGAAAATTATAAAATATAAAAAATATACTTAAAATTAAGTTTCAATTTTTAGAAACAGCTGACATTTTATGCAAGTACGTGGTTATTGCAGCTAATACATATTATGTTACTCACTTTGCCTTTTTTAACAGCTCCTGCTTTTCATCCAAGCTCTCCTTCAAACTCTCCACCTGAATGTTTAGATCAATATTCTGAAATGCAAAAGCAGAGAGCATTTAACATGCACCAGTCTCATTCAGTCATATGAAGAATAAATCAAATTAATGAATGTTGTCAATTATACAGTTGAAACTTAAAGTGCAACAATAATTACACACTTTTCAGCTATAACTAATTAATACAGACCACTTCTTTGAAACTTTTGGGTTTTAATTACGATACATTTTAGCCAAATTTCAGAATGTTTGTTTATATTTATGGAGACTTCATTTTATCAAATAAATAGTGCAGCTTAAATAAGAATAAAAACAAAATGCATTATTTGCATGCGATGATAAGTTACTCCGTAAGTTACAGGTCTTATAAAATTTGAAAGAAAACAATAAAACTATGATAAAAATCAGTAAATTCTTAACTTGGTCTTACTAATCACAGTTATCAAACACTAAGGAGCAGGTCATGTTTCAGTAAAGGTAAAACCAAAGCAGACTGCAAAATGAAAAAACAAAATCTAAAATTGTATTTATAATCAAGAATAACCCATGCGTGAATACTTTACAACCAAATCTTGCTTACCGCTTTAAATACTTGTTCCTTGTCAATGGGCACCAAGTCACGCATTTGCTTTTCCATAAAAAATATTCGCAGCTTCAGGTTAAAATTTTCATGTTTTAAATTCAAGATTTGCTAAACAAAAATAAGAAAAATTGATAACAAACAGATTAAAAAAAAACCATCAAAACAGTTCACTCAAAAGAGTACTTAAGAATGAAATTTGGTCAACAAATGAGGTGTTAAGTTGAGGACAAAAAGCAAAAGCTTAAGTTAAGAACTGAAATGCTAATGTCTAATAAAAAGAATTAAATGCACCAAATTGCGATGTGTTTGTCTAGTTGCTATCCTTTTTGTTCACACTGCTTTTATTTATATTCTTGACTTCATAAAAGAATAAATGAAATGGAAGAATTTAAATTCAACGATATTTATGATATTTTTTCTGCAGTTGAGACAAGATGACTCTTTTTGTTATTTCAAAAAACTATCAAAAGTGTAAAAGCCGACAAGAAAAACTAATGTATCTATAAAATATAGTAAATACAATGCGTGCACATAATAGCATGCAATATACTACAGATAGTAAGTTAACACTCAAAGACCACGTCATATAACTATGAGAAAAATCCGTTAACCTTAGTACAAATAGAAGTATTTACCTGTTCATACTCTTTCATAGTTCTAGGCATCTGCGGAGATAAGAAAGGCAAGTTTTTTGGTTGAACATCTAAAAAGATAAAATAAATTTACGATTCAGCCCAAAAACATAGATCTTATAAAAATAAACAATTTTAGTATGATAAAAAACTTAACTACTGAAGAATACAGATTACACAAGTTTTGTTAATGCAGTTTCAAACACAAAATACTGTCAGCCGAGCAAAGGTTTATCCCTAGAAATGCAGTACGTGTTGTAAATACTATCATACCATACATTGGAACCAAAAATGTCACTAGCTAAACAAAGTAAAAACTGCAACTGTAGGTTTAATTATATCATAACAGTAAACAAACGAAAATAATTACAGAAAAATATACGGTGATTTTACTTTAATTGGACGGAACATAAAATTTCCAATAAACTACTTAAGTAGGACCTCCATTTTTGCCCATACAATTCTTCCATATAGTATTGTATGAGATTAAATGAACAAATGATGCAGCTATAACCTAATTAAAATAACTGTAAAAGCATTAATGCAGACCCATGCATACATTTGCGTGCATTACATGCATGCCACAGATTAATAATGTTTAATTAATGACTATTTATGAAATATGCATACTGCATAAGTAATGTTGACGCTGATATTCACTGGCATCTCAAAAAGAAAGAGGGTACAACAACATCTGTAGATGTGCAGAACAAAAAACTAAGGCACGAAATTTTAAGAAATGACGCCACGCATCTTGGGCCGGAATGTCTGATACCAACACATTAAATTTGAATAACAAATAAAAAAACAGTGCTGCTGTTGGTCTGCTCCCCAGAGTGAAACACCTGGTATCAATTTAATCACCGTATACCTCCAATTGATTAATAATTAATTGAAATAATCGGCATCAAGCGCAGCAGGTTGTTGTTGAAAAATGTACAGTCAGCTGTACTCTAGCATGGTAATAAGCAATAGCAGTGCTCCATACTTCTACACACTTAATGACACCAAGTCACACTAATGTGCAAGTGTGTGTGTGTGTATGCAATAACAATACAATTGAAATTAAATTTTAATTCAAAAAATTATCAACTGTAACAAATTTATTAACCTAAAGAACTTTGTTGGGGTTGTAAGACATTAAGAAGTCATTCACTAGAGAATTCTTTGTGAGAATTCTATGCAACTCTAGTCATAGCTGATAAATTAATGCAAAATTTTGCAAAAATAGATTAAAGTATTTAATTTCTGATAAATCACATTTTTATCTTCTGTACTGTTCATTAGATACACTGTAATTTTCATAATGGATATTTTAACAAATAAGCAATAAAATAAATGAAAATTAAGAGAAATTTTAAGTAGGAGAACAAGTACTAACGAGTAAGTTGAAACCTAAATAACCCAGAAGTGTTAGGTTGCAAAAGAAAATTTTAACAGCTACAAAACAAGCAAAGCCAGAAAAATGAAGTGGTAAGGCAATTCACTTAAGTGGCGATAAATTAATTAGCTATGAGCTTCTGAATCTCTGTGCATACTGTTTGCACAAATATGCCTTGAATACGAAAAATTAAAATTAATGTTTACACTAGTATGGCATTACTGATTTAGTGGTGCACCTAAGTACATGTTGCTAAGTACCTAAATACATGTACCACAAGTACATGTTGCTGAAGTAGGTACTCTAGTTTTGCAGGCCAAATTATATAACATGTAACTTGGCTAACAAATAATTCATACTAAAGCCTGTCCATGTGAACCAATTGTTCTAAGAATTAAAAAGCAAAAACACCTAAAACTACATGTAACCTAAATTATTCAAATGCCCCAACAATCTTACCTTTTGTAGCTGCAGAGGCACAGTCACTGTCCTCTTCTGTGCTTAGAGTAATCTCACCAAACACTCGAGGATTAACATTGCTATAACAAAAACAAAAATCTTATCAATAACGGCATGATGGATTTAATAGAATGTTCTATATACTGGATATGAGTGCTGGCATCCAGGATACAATACGTCCAAATAAAATTAGACGGCTTGCCCGTTGAAAATGTCAACAAAATTCTCAGTTGTTTTCTACCAAGATTTTAGTTGGTGTACCAGAGCATCACATCATACAGTAATTATAACAAGGTATTAGTTCAAGACAAGTCACTAGGTCTAATTCCAATTTAACTGGCCAACTTAAGCTACATGATTGAGAAACATGCAAGAGTTCTGGTGGTTAAAAAATAGCATGTACACCAAATGTCAAAGGTTCAACATTGCTAAAACAAATTATTGTTAAATGACGACAACCAGGGCAAAGAGTCGAGGACTAAGTCTTAAGTCTTGCAATACACGTATTAAGTGGCCAGGAGAACATATGAAACACAAGGATGTGCACTGAAATGTCGACTTTGCCTAGGTTCCACAGCAAAACTTTAGGTCCTACAATAAGGCTGACGATTGAAAAGTTTCAAATTCGAATCGAATTTAAAATATTTCGAGTTGATAAAAATATACAGACTTGATTTAAAGTAAGCATGTGAAAATAAATAACTTTCTAGGATTGCAATAGTTCGTCAATAATTATAGATGGGTAAAGCTATTTAAGTTTTTCTAACACTTTTTGTACAACTACTAATGAATGCAGCTCTTCTATACAGCTCTTTTGTACAACTACTAATGAATGCTTTACTATATACATTACTGACCACCTCACTACAGACAGCAGCAGAAAATGAATGAATAAAAATTATGTAGTAGCATTGCCAGATTCCAAATTAAAAATCAGGAACAAACCAGTTATATTGTCAAGGATGGCAGTGATATGTAGGCTAGGCTGGCGATCGACAGAATTGGGCCGAGCCGAATTTGTCTCAGATTCAGGGAACGAACTTGCTGTTCAGCTGGTATAAACAGGCTTATGTGAAGGACAACTATGTGAACAAAAATTATATGACAGCCTCATCCCTTAGTATGATCTATATATTCATGTCACTGTTATCTTTTTATGCCTTTAGCGGTCAGCTGAATTCACTCCAGTGGTACTTCAAACACTCTGACTAAACTTGAAAATCATCATTCATAGTACAGCCGCGTTCCAATATTTACAACCAAGTTCTGTCTCCCGATTTTACTGCTCGGTGAATATCTGACAACCGGCAGTTTGCAGAGCGAGTTAAAATTGCTGACTCAGTTGATTTCTAGCATCTAGAATTCTAGCAGTTATGTAGCACATACAGTCAAACCTCTTTATACCACCTACTTTGGGACTGCAAAAAAGCTGGCTAAATAATGAGATGCATTAATACATGTCTATGCAAATATAGATACTTTGCTTTGCCTTTTATGGGCACTAAGCGATTGGCCTTATAAAGGGGTCATTATAACGAGGTTTGACTGTACTATACTTTAATGTTGCCTTGGCTGTTTAATCACCTACCAGCACATGTATTAATTATTTGGAATTTTGAAAAAGTTTAATTAGCCTACTAGAATTGTGCCTACTCATTCTACCTGCAGTAGTTAAGCAACCATGGTGATAAAAAGTGATTTGGTGGATGAGGTACGTTGGGGAATAATTTTTTTTAGTTGTGTCCCTTAACTATGCTTCTATTTTTGCTTTAAATACTGTAAATAATATTTCAAATTTGGAACTTAGAGCCTGAACCAGTTCCTTTTTGCAGAAGAACTAGAACTACTGCTTGAATTTTCAATAATAGACTGGGCTGTTTTTGAGTTTGGCACATTTGTTTTTCTAACATATAAACTGGATTATTATAAATTTTACAAGAGGTACTATATTTTCACATTTGTACAATAATGAGTTACGCCAAAAATTCTAAGCAATAGAACGACAGGTTAAGCAAGTACCACAAGAATGAGTTTTGGCTAACGTAAATTTTTTAAATTTCGAGATTGCAAGATAAAAAAACGCAAGTGAAAACACTTGTATGCAACTTGAATTGCACAATGTGTTGAAGTATCGCCATTTTTCAGTAGGGTTATTCCATGTCAAATGAATCAAGGTTTCAGTAGTGACCATCCCAGATTTGCTTCATACTTTTAAAATTACTTCTTCCATTATTATTAAAGAAAAATACGGAAAACTAGCTTAATATAATCAATACTTTTAAAGTTATAAAGTAACAAATGAAGAAAGATCGTTGACTTCTTGATGCCTTTCTTGCTTTAAAGAGTTCACCAAGTTTTTTTATCATATAATTGGTGTTAATCAATACACATAGCTAAAATAACTTACTTTTTATTTCACATCATCAAATATTTTTCGGCCAAAAACTTTTCTGGGAAACGAGTCTAACTCAGAGATCATTTATGTAGAGTAAGAAAAAAAGTGGACCAACAGTTGAGTCTTGTGGAACACCATACTGTACATTTAGCAGTTCTGAGTTTTCATTAGTGACAGATGTATATTGTGTTCATTTGAGTTTATACGATTGCAGTAATTGAAGAGGAAGACCTCTGATACTGTAGTGTTCAAGTTTGGCTAATAAGGCATCATGTTGTACAGTATCAAAGGCCTTCGTTAAGTTTAAAAATATGAACGCAAGTGCATTTATTTTGATCCATATTAAGTCACAGATTATCTACAGCTTCAGCAATAGCTAAGGCTGTGTTGTATCTTTTACGAAACTGAAATTTGGAGAGAATTTTGTTGTCATTCATAAATTTTATTAACCAGTTGTAAAGGAATTTTGCAAATATTTTGGAGATAGGTGATAGTAAAAATATTGGCCTATAGTTAGTGGGGTTGTCAGGGGAATCACCTTTACAAATAGGAATGATTTTAGCTGCCTTTATACAATTGGGGAAGATGCCATCAATAATAACCTTATTAAACAAGTTAGTTAGAACAGGGGTAATAATGAGACTGATTAATTTGTAGAATGATGTAGGGATGTTTTCAAGTTCAGAGGCTTTACTGCAATTTAAATTATTAAATGCTTTATTCACTTCAGCTTCAATGATGGGTGTTAAAAAGAAAGAATTTGGCGAAGCATATCCTAGAAAAGACTGATATGACACTTGTGTAGCAAAAAAATTGTTCATGACTCGACAGATATCAGTAATATCGCTTGAGAGGATGCCATCTTTGTATACTTTTTTCGATGTTATGCGTTGATGTGAGGCCCATTTTAGCAGACCTAAATGCACAACTTTACATTAACTTTGAAAAGTACTGCTCTTCTTCTCTGTTACTTTCAAGTTAGTTTTCCGTTTACGTTTGAATTTCGGATCTTTTAATGATCTATAGCCAGATGGATTTTGATAACTGTGCAAGAAACCATACCTATTCAAAAATAGACACATTCGTTATCGGCTTTTTACCTTTGGTTCTATAATAAGGTAAGAAGTTGATAAAAAAATTCAACCGCTTAAAGTTTATGTGTGAGTAACTTACGGAATACAAGCAGAGCAACCTGTACTGTCGAGCTTATTCAATATTATTTTAAATTTTGTATTGTAAACTATCATACCTGCTGTCAAAAGTTACAGGCAAACTCGGATCTTGCTCACTGTCACTTGTTGATTCCATTTGTACGTTGAGTCTGATATAAAAAAAACAGTGATCATGAAATCAAAACAAGGAACAATCACAGAAAAACGACAGGATCCAAACTTTCCGCCATTCTTGTTTTGCAAATTCATAATTTGCTTAAAGCGCCACCTACAGGTGGCTGCGTCAACTATTTTGGAATTAATATCGCTGGGCCGTTCGATTTTTACAACATGAGACAATCGAATGCCAATTGCCAAGAAAATTTCATGGTCAATGTAATCCACTCGTGTAATCGAGTTAAGTTCCTCTCCCGAGAAGTGAAAAGAGAAATCACTTTGAATTTCAAGCTCTTACTGTGTTTCATAAGTTTCTTATTGTATAAACTATGATTATGACTTTCTAAAGCAATATCTCTTGTTAGAATTGGTTTACACCACCAATGCAGATGCATAGTTTACATACAATAAGAGACATCAGATTAGATTTTTGGGTTACTCACTTGTGATGTGCCTTATAAATAGGTGTTCTTCACTGTGAAGCGAGTCTCATTCTCGATTTGTTGATAAATTCTTTATTGCCAGTAATATACATGTAATTGACAAATTAATAACCAATTGAATGCAATTTCGATATTTTGAAATTAAACCCAATTTATTCAATCATCATCAGAAAGTCATTCCACGAGACCATTCTTCTTTCATTTTCATAAAGACAGCACTGCAAAAATTATATGTTCTAAACTTTCTGTCTCTGAACCACATTTGCACTTCCTATCAATCTCACAATTTTATCCTCCTTATACAAGGGATTGCCATTTACCTTCAGTACATCAATCCCTGCTTTTACCAACAGTACTGAATCATACACGTGACCCATCCAGGTTTCATAATAGGGTGTTGATTTATCACCTTTGTACCTAACTGCAGTAGAGCATTAAATTCTGACAACCTGTTTTGCCATAATTGTAAACCCTTTTCTCTCAACATGTGTTCAATCAAATTATCCTAGCCTTTTTTAGAAAATTTATATAAGTTATTCTGTCCAATACATCCTATGGATAAATCCGCCCAATGTTACACTGATACATCGGATTTGTCTGCCATTGTGCAGACGCAGTTAGATCCAATTCTATAGGCTAGTGCAAATAAAATTTTAAACAGTATTTCAAACATCCCTTGGCCTCTCGAGATCTTTCCTCAAAAGATGAAGAACCAATCTCACTTTTTACCGCAGCTCCACAGTAATTATTAGTTTTCCAGACCCATCTTGCAAATGAATCCTATAAACTACCATAGAAGCCTACTTCTTTTTGGTATAAGATCCTATCAACACAACCAAACGTATTCTTAGGGACAATCACTTCTTTCCAGTTTCTACCACGCCCACCAGATTCTTCCAAATTCCCGAAGTTCCCTTCTAGCATGTGAGTACTGAGTAGTGAGTACGTATGGCAGCTTATGACTTTGGAGCATGGGACCTTGTCATACAAAAGAATATTACGCGTATGACACCGAACGAATATTTGAAGGTTTCGGATATTGTTTTTTTTTCATAAATTGTAGAAAAATCCGAGGAAAATTTTGAATGGCCTGCATCATTGTTTGATTTAGAAATGCCTCCAAAAACAGCTAAATTTCAGCCAGGTATATACCGATGTTGACAATGTTATTATTGAATCTATTGCATTGTTCTGTTACGGTGATTACACAGCGCCCTCTCTACCAAGCAACTGGCAGGCATTCTTCTGTAGTTGCGAGATACAAGACGCTATCACTTTTTTCACTTATTTCTTTTTATTCTTGCTTTCTAAATTCCATGCTGTCCACTGCAACATTCTTTATTCTTCTCAGTAATTCTACATTTGTTTGCACAAGGTCTTGAGCTTGAACTCCTCTTTTGTTTAAAGGAATTTAATCTTCACACACAAATAGATGCTCTGTTGTGTCCTTTTCCTTCTTACACAGGTGATTTCTGGCATTGAGCGCACTGCTCTCATTGCAATTTAAAATTTACTTATGCTCTCTGAAGCTGTTATATTACTTTGAAGACAATTCCATGAAGTAATCACACGTTGACTAGACAAATGTTGCCTACATTACTTAGTTTTATCACTACAGAACGTCCCCGAAGCCGACAGAAAGACCTGTCTAGAGATTTAGAAAAGAAATCAGTTGACAACAGCAATTGTACTACGTCTTTGTTTTAGAGAAGACACAGACGATAAACCAGTATCACACGCTAAGCGAAAAAACTCTTCTGAATTGCTTCGAGGCATTGAATATCCGTTACATATTGTGCTGACCCATACAACAACAGCATATTCCAACAAATGGTAGATCATATTTTTATATAAAGGCAAAATGACAGATGAATCTCTGCTAAAATGGCTATTATAAATTATTTTAAATAATCACTCGGCAATGTTTTGAAACATTACTACAAGAAACAAGTGAAAGAAACCCAATCTAGATTTGTTTACTGGCATTGACTGTACAGTGTTTACTGGCATGTACTGTGCAATTTTGCTGGTAGGCTATCATCGCGCATGTATTGCAGAATTTTGTGTTAAACGTTTCCTCATTATTTTAATGTGTAGCTGCTCAATTTGCAGGCGTGTTAATATAAGCAAATCTATGTACCAAAATACATAGCAGCAAGTCATAACAGCAAGTTACAGATCTTTACCGATGGTTCTAGACTGTGGTGATAAACCAATGGTAGCTGTGTTGATACTTTTGTCGATAATTAAATATTTTTTGTAGGCAGCATTAGGCCATAATTTTAACCTAAAAATTTTTTGAAATCTTTGGTTTAGGAGTGATACTTACAATATTTAAATTTTAAAGTAAATACGCTGTTTTTTGGAAACATGATGTAAAATCAATAGTTTAGCTTTTTGCTGCAGCTTAGAGAAATTAGAAGGTAGGCCTATGTTTTTATATTAGCTTTGATCAATAAGGTGTCTTTTTAGTTGTTTCATCCACTGTGTTTCATCCATTTAGGTGTTTCATCCACTCAGGCCACAAGCCTTTAGTTTTACTGCTAAATGATGGTTAAATTACTGTTAAATCCATCCATACAATAACTCAGTAACTCGTCTCAAGTTATTTGTCATTTCAAGGACCCAGTGAGCTTAAGAGCCATTCTGTTTGACTTCTCCAGTGCAATTAAACAATTGGCACTGCAAGAAATCTTGCTTTTTTACTGCTTCTGTGTCTGCTAAAAGGATGAATATTCAAGCTGATAAAAAGTAATACAGACATTTCATTCCCTGACTGGGCTGGAAAGTTTAATACCTGTAACTGCAAGGCAGATATATTATAGAAAACAAAATTAATAGTAGTTTAAAATACATTTTCATAAGATTGCGTTTGTTGTTGGCATAATTTGCTATGCTAAGAGATTTTTTAGGTCATATTATAGTTAAGATTGCTAGGCTGATAATAGGCCTATTATACTGCTGATTTATGACTTTGCAAACTTCACAGTTGCATACTATACTACATTAAAGAAGATTGACCCATGCCATGCCATGTCAATGAATCTAAAAATTTCTGTGTCGATTATTTTCCATTACTTAACAAGGAGCAAATGCGCCAACCTAAGATTTCCCACATTTCTAGAAAAGTATTCATTTACATCCAGGCATTTCTGTCATCAGATCCTATTGTGACTCCCTCCGAAAGTGACTTGTGCATGATAATACTTGAGCAGTGCATTGTAGCGTTACTCATAAGTACTCACTGTACACAAGTATAGCATGTTGTCATTTTGTTGTTGTCCTACAAGTTTTGCCTTTAAATGTCTTAAATTTTATGAGATCATCATGGTCTCACCAGTAATTGACAATACTGGCTTAGTAATGTGAATTTTAAGTTGCATTCTGTCATTATTCCATTAAATGGTATTCTTTCAGTTTTCTAAATTATATAGGCCTAGTCCATTTTTATATAAGACTTGTATATAATATTAACTCACTTCCATTTCTCTAGACCTAATTATACATATCTGTAATTATTGATATGATGTACCGTATTTTCCCGTGTATAAGAGACCCTTTTTTGCTCAGAATTTTCACTTTAAAAATA
Organism: Tubiluchus corallicola; assembly: GCA_030141605.1. Taxonomy (NCBI): domain Eukaryota; kingdom Metazoa; phylum Priapulida; class Priapulimorpha; order Priapulimorphida; family Tubiluchidae; genus Tubiluchus; species Tubiluchus corallicola. The sequence continues at coordinate 111,152 of JAQGDQ010000153.1, forward strand.
GGGGGTCTCTTATACATGGGAGTAAGTCTTTTCAATAAGATGCATAAATTGTGACACTAATGATTTTAAAGAAATAAGTGCTCTACAACTGTTTTATTTCGAATAATTATAGTTTCCTTTCAATAAATCTTCTCCATGGCTAAATTCTAATGATAAAATTAATGTACCGGGTAAGTTATTATTTTTTTAAATGTCAAAAGAGGACAATGCCATTTTTGAGCAGAGTGACTCCTCTGATGATGAACTGGCTGGAATTGCTGAAGGTCTGACTCCAGTTGATATTTTTGATGAGAGTGATGAGGAATTTAATGATTTCTATGATGAATAAAGTTATTCATTACCAAAAAACTTTTTTCCAGAATTTTTGCCTAAAAATTGAAGGGGTCTCTTATACACAAGGGTCTCTTATACATGGGAAAATACGGTAATATCGGTCACAAATTTGTTGGTTTGTACTGTTACTTATTGGTATTTTTTAGGTGAGAAAATTTTGTGTTTTCACGGACCATTATTGTATGAAGCAAAGGTAAGGAACAATCACAAATATTTAGTAGCTTGGACATTTATGAAATTAATGGATAAATAAATTAATTGACTGATATTTTGATAAAATTAAATAATCAAATGATGCGAGACCATTTTGGTGCAAGTGCACAATTTATTACACAGAAACTGCCAACTACATTGAAAAGTGCTCAGTGTGCTATGTATTTACACAAGTAGAAAAAAATACTTTGTTTTGAATAATTCAAATTAAATGTTGCTTGCGTTTGTCATATTGATGAGTTTAAGTTAGTATAAGTCTCCTGCAGGGCCTATTTCAAGGGGGGGAAGTGGGGATACTTCCCCGGGGCCTCACCCTCCGGGGGGGCCTCGCGCCAAGGTAATATTTTTTGCTTTAAGCAAATATACTGCGTCCTCTCTCCCTCTCTCTCTCTTGCCGCACGTGCGCCGTTTGCCAGTATTGACAAGTATTAAGGACTGGTCTTGAGAATAAAGCAGTTTTTCTTTCAATTGTTCTTTCCTTTAACTACTGTATAACTCCATATTTCTGGCATTCTAGCAGTTCAAACATTTTTTGGGCACCAACCATGGTAATGCCGGTTGCCCGCTGCTTCGCCCCCCCCCCCCCCCCGATGGGGCATCATATGCCCCACTTCCCTGGGCCTCGCCTAGGCTGAAATAGGCCCTGGTCTCCTGATTAAAGTGTACACTGCAGCTAGAAATTGACGGTAGCTTATATTCCTGAATTTATTTCCTAAGTGCGAAAGCACTGATTGTTGTATATAATACAAAAGAATATTATTTGCATCTATTTGAACGTTAATTTGACTATTTGCACATTTCATTTCTTTCTTTCCATATTTTGTTAGCATTGTTAAATTAGTTTGATACCAGGTGCAGACCTACAGTTTTGTGTTTTTGTTTACTAATCTGTTATACTGTATTTATTGTAGTGTGTTACTCATGAGATTATAGACAAACAGTTGAAATATTTGGTGCATTACAATGGTTGGAACAAAAAGTAAGTTCAATTTTCAATTAACAAATTTAAATTTTACATATCTATTGCCACATTTTTAGTTATAAACCATTTGCATTTATTGTGGTAGCTTATTAATGTACTTTTTACTAAATGAAACAAGATTGGCTTTATTTTCTACACTGCTCTGAAAGGGTGACTTTTAACAGTTGCACCACCTGATATTTCTAGGGCATTCCATTTATCTAACAAATTCATCTTTTCAGCTGGGATGAATGGATACCCGAAAGCCGCGCCTTGAAGCTCAATGATGCCAATATACAGAGACAAAAAGAGCTTGAAGCTGAACATGCTCAGATTTCGCAGTAAGCGTCTATGTTTTTTTCAACTGACGTGAACTTCAGGTTTTTCATTCATATAGTAGTTATGTTCTTTCAAATATGTAAAAGCCAAATAATTTATTTAAGTAAATTGCAATAAGGTTAGCAAGCTTGTAATTCTCATGTTGTAATCTGCAAACAAAGTTAACTGCATAAAGTTTCTCAGAGTTTTGAACAGGGTGGTTCATAGCATTTTGCTAGGGGCACAAGGAAAACAAGTAACAGTACAGATCAATTTATTACATCAAAGTATTTCCCAAGCATTAACAAATCTATTATGTCTTCAAAAAAGGCTGTGCAAGGCACTCAGGGCTTTCATATTAAATTTTGAAAGTGTGACACATTATCTGTTGTTATAACAGTCCTTTGATACAAGTTGTTATCTACTGTTACTCATTGTTTCTGCATTTCTGTACTTATGTGTTGGACTTGATCCTAAAATCACGTTGAATAAATGGAGATACATTTAGGACATTATTCCTTGGTTTATTATCAGTAAACAAAAATAACGAAATAAAAATATTAGATCTGCCATAGCGAACAGCCGACATTACTTCCAGCTCTGTAACAGCTAACTAACTAGGTCAAAAAAGTTATAGAATTCAGGTGAGAAACCAACCTGGAGCATAAATTAGAATCAGCAGGCGGGTCATAACATAGCGCCTAGCAAAAGGTTATGTGCAACTTTTACTTTAGCAAGGTCAAGAAATCAAAATCAGGGAAAAAATCTGATGTTTTGGCAAAGTCTTCACAAAAAGCGCCCACTTCACCGGCACCTCATCAAGAAAAACAGAAAACCAAAGGTAAATAATGAAAATAATTTCTGATCAGCCAGTAATTTTTTCTAACTAGAATCTTATGCTAAAGCAATGAAAACTGCATTCTTGACATTTGTCTTCTTGACATTTTAAGTTTTTGTGCTAAATATTTTGACTATCAATAACTGTCAATTATTATAAGTTTTATTATAAGTGGTAATATTTACGACTGGTAATACTTATGTAGCAATCGTTTTTGCTACTGTGGTTACTCATATTATTCAAAGGTTATTCTTGATGCTTTACGCTTTCACCTTTTTGCAAACAATTCACTTCTGTGCTTGATTGTTTAGTAGCAGATGACTCTAAGCCACCATCACGAGCTGGCACTCCATCGCGAGAACCACCAGCCAAAAAGCGCAAAACCAAAATAGATCCTACTGTGGAACCAGTGAGTACTTTTATTTGTTTGCACTTACTACCTGACAGAGCGTTGTTTACTATTTTCAATAAAGTGTCGCATGTTTTTATTTGCTATTTCCAGAGTTTTATGTTAGATTATAAGTCATAAATCATTTATTTCACATGTGCAAAATACTATGAGCACATTAAGCTCAGTACAACTTTAATTTACTTAATAATTGAAATTAGATGTACCTCACTCTAAAGTCTGTCTGAGTGTTAATGCATTGCAGAACTCAAAAAGCTGAGCAAAAGTAAAAACAAATGGGTAAAAATAAAAATTTATGAGATACAATATAAAAAGGATTGGTACTTTGCACAGAAATGATACAATGAATGATGCTTATATATGGGATTACAATTTTGTTAAAAGGTAGAAAAGACTTATTTGCAAAAACTTTTAATGCAACATTTAGGTCTAAAATGCACAAATTGAAGTATCCTGATTGTTTTGCAGAGCACTGCCATGAACTTCTACTGTGAATCAGAGTTATGTGTTCCTCAGTTCTAACTACTTTGTATGATGCTCAAATAGCTGAACATTGCTAGATTGATTTGATTTAGGAACTTATTACATGTTTTCAGGAAGATGTTTTCAACAGCAGCACTCAGATACAGATAAAGGTACCAGATGACCTAAAGACTTGGTTAGTTGATGACTGGGATCAAATAACTCGCCAGAATAAGGTAATGTATACTGGCAAGCAATGAAACGAAATAAACATTGTATGTGCTGTAATGAAAAGACCTTTGTTTCCAAAGTATAACATTTTGTGTCAAAATGAAAAGACTGAGCAAGTGGAATAACTTTCTGTTTGACATGTTATAGTGAAAGGACATTATTTCCCTATGTAATGCTTTTGTAAAAATGAAACAATGAATTGAATCTGTTAGTACAGCCCTGATGTAGAGGTGCTATTTTCAAAGTGTACTGTCTGTGTTGAATTTACACATGTGATGAACGTTTTTAATTTCAACATAAAAGTTGGTGTTGGAAATTAACATTTGATTTCTGCTACGTATTTGTGGTTTTTGAGTGAGTTCAAGGACGCACATGGAACTTAACATGGAACAAGCTACAAAATGTAGAGTTGTGTTTGTTTTACAAAATACAAAGTTACGTTTTGCACTAAGACTTTCATGTTAGTCTTTTTGAACATAACCTCACAACCCTATAAAAACAAACTTTTCTTAAAGACAAGAGTGCCATACTACAATCGTTTTTCGTATACACGCAAGTTTGCAACTTTTCCCCAGTAGCATACAAGCTTGGCAACCGCATACAAAAAATAATGTTAGTACGTATTGTTAGTGCTGACTTAATACGCTAGTATTATCTGTTACTCTCCATCTTGAGTTCTTTTTCTGTCATTGTTTATAAGGTTACACGAGTAATACAACAGTACTAATTAGATAAGCCACCTTGCTCACGGAATTACACAAATCAGAACAACCAGCGTGGGCATCGAACTCGTGACCAATGGACTGAGCGCACTAGTACAGGCATTTGGTAATTTACACCACTGGAAGTAAACTTTGTAATCCCAAATGTGAAAATTCGTGTTTTGTATTGCTATAAAAAGTATTAAATGGCTGTTATTTTTGTGTGTTTCAGATTGTACAACTTCCTTCTAAGAATACTGTAGCCGAAATACTTGCTAGTTACATCAAGTATAGAACACTCAAGGATAAATCTGTCAGCAAGTGAGACTTAAGTTATCATATTTGGCTTTTGTATAACAGAAAGTTTCTCAATAAAAGCCAGTCATCTTTGGAGATGTTGTGATGGTGACAAATTGTTGTTGACTAATAAGTTTCAATTTGCATAATTTTTCTGAAAATATGCCTTATTCCAGAAAAAATTTCCATCTGTTTTTAAATAAGATGTTTATCTACCGATATTTTCTGTGGTGGCATGTATTTTTTCACATGCGTTAACACGGGTGTCTTTTTTAGGGCGTTATTGTTGTGGTATACTATATAGAATCACTTCAACAGTTAGCAGAGAGTTTCTGTTATAGTTGCAGAATGCTTTTTGACAACTGTAGGAATGGAATTGACATATGTCATGTGATTCTACCATCGCGATGGTCGTAGACTAGAACAATTTGTACTGTTGAGCACGTTTTACAATCACAAGCTGATTGTAGATTTTCATTGTAGTCAATGTCGACAAGTTTCTATGTGATTTTGAGCTAGGCAGCATCAACACATTGCTTGAGTTTGTAACAGTGTATTTTGTCTTGTCTTGTGATGGCTAAAGTATTTAATCAAAATAACACAGACTCATCAAGGTCACACACTCTATCCATGCTGCACACTATGCCACACCTGGAGTCATCAGGAGGAACCTGAATAGGATTTGCATTCCGTGATTGTAAATATTTTAAATTCTTCAAAAATTTGTCAAGGGCCTATAGTGAAACATACTTTTGTCATGTGGGTGTATTTCTGACTGTGACTATGGTGATGTCATTTCAGAATCAGAATTTTCTGTTGTTTACAAGTAGCAGAAACACTCTATGGTTGTTAGAGTGAAAATAATGGAACAAATCGGCCTTGTATGGTTCATGTAGGTTTACGGTATATTTCGACACTGTTTTTTATTGGCAGTCTAATAATTTCCTGACCAATAGGCCATAACAAAATTGTCTCATATTATTGCTGTGACTGAAACAAGTACAAAATGTCAAGGCTTGGCAAGTAGGACTTAATGACTTCTAATGTGGGGTGCATTTAAAAAAATTGTAAAGATAATCTGGAATTGTGTACCATTTCTGTTTAAGACATTTATCTAATTTTGCATTGTTTTCAGGGACACGTGCCAGGAAATAACTGGAGGGATAACTGACTACTTTAACATTTTGCTTGGCAAGCAACTCCTGTATAAGTTTGAGCGACCTCAGTACAGCGAAGTAACAATTATTTTCTTGTTCATAGTTTTCTATAACAAATGATAGTGAAACTTCTAGCCAGAAATGCAGTTAAAATTTGGGATCCTTTTTTACTTTGTACCTCATAAAGTATTTGTGAGATTACTGTTATGTCTCACCAGCAGCAGTGTGACATACTGCAGAATATTTTGGAGTAGCGTTGCTATGAGAATTTGAAAATTATGTGTTTTATGATTTATTGTGCTCTTGGTCTATTAATATTGTAAGTTAAGAAAAAATTGGTAGCTTCCACTCTGGAGGTCATGGTACAATCTATATCATACATGAGAAATTCAAGCTAAACTCCTGCTTGTAAGCTTGTGGAGAAAGTCTCAATGGTAACTCGGTCATTTCGCCTCACAGTACCATTGTATTATGCATCGAGTATAACTCTTAACAGAAAGTTAAGTTTAATTAACACATTTTGAGAAAACTTGTTGTTCTGTCCTGTTCTGTTTAGTTTTCAGTGCAGTTTTCGTATGTATCACTGATTGACTTACCTTCACTTATATGACTTACACTGACTAAATTTTAGGAAGTAGTGACTTATGATTATATTCCAGAAAGAACTTTAAAAGATTTAATGTTTTCTTGGCACTGTTTGTTATTTTAGTTCTCTTTATGTACATGAGGCATTCTTTGTTGAATTATTGTGTTTAAATTATAAATTCTGTTCCAGATCTTGCAAAAATATGGTGATAAGCCAATGAGTGAAATTTATGGGCCAATACATCTTCTCAGATTATTTGGTATGCACTACAAAGTATTGTCGCAAGCTTAATGGTCTTAATGTTGTTGAGCTTCCTTATTTCATCACTAAAAAGTGATTGCAGCTATTAACTCTTCTGAGTTGTTACCCTACCATTTCTGTTTAATGGCTTAGACTTTCTGTTGATTTTCAGACGCCAACTGTTCATCAAGCCATTACAGTTGATTTTCCCGAGTTGGCTGTGATCCTGACCAAGATCGGGATCAAATTATCTAATAAATTCTCAATGTACATAAATTCACAAGTTAAAACAGTTATTAAGTTTATACTATGACGTCATGAAACCACGATTGCTTCCTTGGGTAATATTATTCCTTGGTTCAGTTACATTAGTGTAGTCCCTCCATATACACTATAACATCAGGGTTGTTCCCATTGTAATTCTGACGCAGTGCGTAATGCTGTGTATTTGGCAGTTATTTATTTTACGTTAAGCATAGTAAAATAAAACGGAAAAACAGAATAGGAATTCAGAAAATTTCTGTGAAGATTGATAAAAATGATCGCTTAGAATTTCGATGCTATCACACATTTTGAGAAAATGCTTGCAATTGTTTGTGCAATCACAGAATTTGGTAGCAATCATTTTCAGTGTGACCATTATAGGCAAATATGCTTCTGGTTCATTTAACAATTTTCAATCGTGAGCGTTACAACCCCGGTGTGTGCACATACACTAATTTGAGGATAGTGGGTATTCATGATAGACTAGTGCATGCCACACTGTATTGCAAATTGCAAATTACGATAACACTGAATTAAAAATAGGTGGGCAAAATTCAATAAGGTGCTACAGTTATCAGTTTTAACCAGTACACAAGTAAATAGACAAAACAAAATTGTTTTGTGGTATTCATGCATTTGAACAGTGAATACAAAGTTCCTAAACATCCGCGTATTATTGAATAAGAAAATCCATAGAACAATTCAAACATTATACTATAGTTACGCTTCGATTATTTTTAAAACTAAGAATTAGTAGGTCACAAGCCAGTGTGACTAATTGCATTATGTACAATAAATATAGTATCCACCATGAATTAATTGTACCTAATATTTTTTAAATTTGATGCGAATTTAAACTTCATGTGGTATTCTGCAGGAGAAAAATGTGAAACAGTGTTGCATCGTACACCATCAAGTTCTGCAGGAATGTATTGTTTGTGCAGTTTCTGTGTATGCTTCTGTCTGGCTTCTTTTAACCACTGTTTTGTTAAAAATGTAATCACCTTGTGTTTTTCTTGTAGTTCGTCTGGGAAGCTACCTTGCTTACAGCAGCCTGGACGAAAAGGCAGTTACCGTCGTCGTCAACCACTTGCATGACTTTCTCAAATATATGCAGCGCAATTCCACTACACTTTTCAGTCTGAATGACTACGTTACAGCATCACCTGAATACCACCGCAAAGCTTTGTGATCACTGCAAAACAGTGTATTAGGTTTGGGTTTGTAGTAAGTTATTTTAGTATCATGGAACATACTTAAGTTAACAGACAGATGACAAGTACTTTGGTTTTCTTCTTCTGTTTACACTTGTTCACTTTGCGGAAGTACACCATTTTACATTCCATTTCCGTTTTATGTTCAGTTTATAATGTATTCGTTTTTCCATTTTGTACATTCATGATTTGCTATTAGTAGATATCTGATTTGATACAGTTGAATCCCGGTATTACGATTCGGCTTATAACAAAACTCTCAGTAGTACAGTGATAATCATATGTCCCTTCCAAGCTTATGGTAAACCTAATTAAACCTGTATAATCACGTATGGTTACTACGAAACCCCGCTTTGTACGATGTTTTCCCAAAGTCCTGGCAGTATAATTATAACAAATAAACAAATGTGATTTAGCAGCCTGATGATTATTGATTTGTTCTTAGATTTTATCATTTAAGCTGCCCGCCCCATCTAGACTTTAGACACACTTCTGTTGCCACGGTGACTATAACCTGTAGTTGAATGTCTTTAAGGTACGAACAAGCTGGGCATTATTATTAATCAATTAAAGAACTAACTTGAAATAAAATAGTAAGAAAAGCAACATTCCAATCAATTACAGCACACATATTTTACATATTTATCTCTCTCTCTCTCTCTCTACCTATCAATTTACCTATCACCTCTGTCTCTTTCTCTTCCCTCGCTGTCTTTCTGTCTCTCAACCTATCTGTTTACCCTTCCCCTCTGTCCTTTTCTCTTCCCCCGGTGTCTCTCTCTCTCTCTCTGGCATCAAACTGTCTTGAAATCTCCAATGTTATTTCCAATGTTTACAAATTTCTCTCTCATTTAGCCATTGTCCTAAACGTAAGTGTACCTTAGTTTAGTACTTTAGTTTATGTTATTGATTCCATGAGGCAAGTGCAATTTGTGCAATAATGGTATTGCCAGCCAGCTATCAATCCTACTGGTAACAAAGTGGCCAGCTGGCCTCAACACAGGCCAGCCAACGGAAAATAGATGTGATAACGGAGGGTTAAATAATTACCAGTATGTTCAGTGCTCAAAATAAGACCAGTGTAGAGACTACTAATTATTGCTGTTTTACATTAAACGTAGCAGGTGCCTTTTGTAAAAATGCACATAACAGATACAGTCGAACCCTGTTAGTACGGTTTTCTCAGGACCAAAATATTTCTTCGTATTAAGCAGGTTTCGTACTATTACACATATTTTTACTTCTAATGTAAAATAGCATTTGACTGACATGTAGTCTCCTCTTCGGTTTTCTTTTGTAAGCTTGTTTAGCCCCCCGTTTCGCATAAGTACAAACTGTAAAATTATATCAATGTATTACCAGTCAGTCCCTCTGGTTAGTAAGAAAGGGGTTAGTGGTGTCAGAGAGTCTGCGGTATGTTAATACCGTGAATGTACAGTCTGTAATACATCACAATGCCCACCTATCCAACAAAACTTTACTACAGCCACTGCTATGGAATTACAATTGCATACGTGTAAGCGAGGCTAGGGGAAATTTTTATCCCAGTGGAAAGACGTTTTGGAAATCAACAATTTGACTTCATTAGTCGTTTGTACACTCGTTTCAATGATTAATTTTGAAGTTATAAAAATGTTTGACCTGAAAAAATCCGTCAAAGTAAAAATGAGCTGTAATTAACTCACATTTTATTACTTGAAGAAATCAGTAGTTTTACTGTTTTGCATTCTTACAAGCAAAATTTGTAATGAGGTCATTCAAAGTTTGCACAGAACATTGAATACCTGGCTGAACGCATTGACTAATTTAAACCATCTTTAAAATTTAAACTAAACTATGACAAATGTTGCTACTGTATGACAACGTACGCGCATTACATTATGACACATAATGGTTGTAAAAACATAGCTGTGTTTACCGTGGCAACAGGTGAAGTGCCTATAGTCTAGATCGGGCAGGGTCACAGCAGAAATTGTATCAAGTATTTATTTGTATTGAAATTTTAATGGCGGGACTTTGGGAAAATGGCAGGACTGTTTTTAAGTTTTTGTGAGCATTCTGCATGATTGGTATTATTTAAAAGTAAAACGACTGTATAACTACTGCATTTGTTGTTCCATATCCTATTTTTGTATAAGTTTTGGCTATTGTTAGCATTTTGTACTCATATTTTAAAGCCTATGTTTGAAAAGTGCACTTTGGCATTTTTGTGGTAACTAGTAGCATAGTCTCAATTTATTTGTTTCATTTAACATTTTCAGAGTGCCACGAAAAGTCTAATAAATGCAAGGTAATATACAGTTCCTACTTTCCAACCTCAAAGGTTTTCAGAGACACTAGCCTCTTTTTTAGGAAGATTTTCAAACATACTCGTGCATGTCTCTAAGTATATTAACGTTATAGTGACTTTTATATGTAGCCTATTTATCTGTATTACATCGCAATTTCTTGTATAGAATACTAATTTACTTTGCTGTGAAGTTCATAACTAAATGAAGCATTTTGTATAAAATTTACTTTTGCACGTGCAGTTTTATTAATGTAATGTCTCGAGTGTTTCTTTTGGGCACGGGACATGGCGCTGGCAACCAAGTGTCTAGCACCCAAATGTCTAATCACCTTTTGGGGTGTTTTGTTTTGGCAGTCAAGTACCTGATTGTTACTAGAATTTGTACACCAAGATCATCTAAAGTTACCAAGGTGAGAGTGCAGTGGCAGTGCTAATTTGCACTTGTACTTAAAAATCTGGTCATCAAATATCGGATAATTGCGCATGTATCCAAATAATGGTCAAAACTGTTAATTATATCAACTTCACATAACACGAAATTATGCAGAAAAAATGCATTTATCAGTGGAATTGAATCAGATTCAAATGATGGGTACAGTGCTTTGCTTTCTCAGCTTCAGCAGACTAGACTGTATTTGTAACACTTTCAGATATCTTTACTGTTTCAACAAGACGAATAATCAAATGACAAAAAACATAAAATCTATCAAGAATTTTTCTAAGATACAATTTATTTTATGACAAAAATGGCAACAGTATTGCCAGTATACCACTGCTTCATAGTCGCTCAAGCAACAGATGCAGGTTGATAGCTAAGGTACGGAATATAGTGTTAGGAACAAGTAAAATAAATGTACTGACATCAAAGAAAAAATAACAATTACGACAAAAGTACTTACACATATATCACTTATGTTTTTACATAGATGCCATAATAACTTGTAATTTTCCCTTTTTTTAATATTTAGGGACATAATCATTATAATCATGTGTATGCATATACTATAACTATAAAAGTATAAAGTACCTAAAATCTGAGCATATTTAACTAGGTTTAGGAGTGTAGGATTTTTATCTAATAAGAATTGTAAAAACAACAGAAAAAAATTCAGACGTATTAAAAAATAGGCCCATCTGTAAAATACTATTTCAGCCATTGTTTATCGTCTGTTGAGTTAAAAATTTAGTTGTTGTAAAAAGAAATCTTTGAAGCGTTCACAGAAATATAATTAAAGCACATATAGAGATACAAAGTTATTAAAATTATAATAAAAGCAAACGAGCAATGGGTGTACATGAAATTAAAGCAGTCTAGCAAAGATGCATTCAGACTACTACCCAATATACTAATTTGCCTAGGACAATTTTAAACAGTGATTATATCAAGTGAACTACATCATTAACTACGTGACCATGTTAAATTTGTTAGCTCTTGTGCATCATTTTAGTTTATCACTGCTCCTTTTAATTTTTCACAGATAGCACTCATGTTAATAATCAAATACTGCCACACTATTAGAATTACAAAAAATGATGTGTGTATTCTGGGCCATTCCACACTTCTGACAAAATCACCTGTGCCTTGTAACCTATCTAGTCTATATCACCAGCATTTATAATACAATATTCATGTAAATTCTATGCAAAAGCAGCAAACGCAAGCTATGATGGTAGACTCATTCAGCAAAAGATGTCGTAACTTGTCGACAGATGTTTAATATCCAGACAACTCCTGGAAGGTAAGGTCTAACTCTTCGCTAATGGCCTTATACTTCTCCTTCTCATGCACCAATTCATCTGCAAGGAAACCCTTTTGTAACAACTTTGGGCATGATCAAGTACACCACAGAATGGTACTGAGAACTTGCAGGACAGACAACAATATAACAGCATTGCAGTCTTTGTTTTTGGTTTTTAATATGCATGAATTTGTTACAGTAAGTAATTGTAGCAATAATAAATTGCACAAAAACTGATTTTGGTAAAAACCAACAGTACTTTTTCTAAGGGAATGCAAATGCACCCCCTTGATAAATTAAATTTTAGTAGATATTTTATAGAGAGAGGTACTACGGACATACAACTTAAATGTATTGCAGTAGTGAATTTAGAAAAATTTTCACAAAGGAGATGCAAAAACCAAAAACGTAGATGCCAAAAAATCAAGAATTTAAAATACAGAAATGAAATAAAGTGGGTTAATAAGAAGTAGAAACAGCCAATGTGAATCACCTGTGCTCAGAATACTGAAATAAAGAAAACTTTTATTAAAGCATTGCTGAAAATAAAGTGAAGCAAGACTGAAATAAAGAGCGAGTAAGTTTTATTCATAGTAATAGACGAGGTATAGTGGTTAAGCTGGTCATCTTACATACTCAAGCCAACATAGAACAGACTGAGGTTAAATGCTAAAGCCTTAAGACAGTATGGAATAGAAGATTCGTCTATTTTAGACTGTTATCAAAATTCTTCATGTCAGTTATTATAGACTAAGCAGTGCAGATTAGCAAGTTACCACCATGCAGCATTTTGAGTACTAAAAAAGTTAATAAAAGCTGAATTACTAGCGGATAATTTCTTTACGTGACAAAAACAATAAAAATAACTCCCAGAACAGAAAGATTTCAGCAAAGTGAAGTTATTTAAAGCAGCTTTCTGGATATACCTACTAAGAGTAACAATTTAACAAACTGGCAAAAATAGATACAGCTACAAAACTGGATGAAAAGTATTGTGCCCAGGGAACATTGCAAGATAAATATGGATATGAACAGGATTAATTTGAAATATTATAAGTAAGCATTTGCAAGACATTTACAAAAAAGTAGTTTTTCCACTGTAACAAAATGTCCAGCACACACTTATGAAATTGGCCATTGTCCATTGGTCACCGAGAGTGGTGACTGATTATGATGGTCAACCGGTGATGTACAGGTTCATGCAAACCTTAGTTAGCTGATACTATGTCTTGCAAAGTCGCTTCCATGTCATCGTTCAGAGCCTTGCGTTTTTGTCGCTCTATCAACAGGTCATCTATAAACGCAACCACACAAACACAATGCTTTGTTAATGCAAACAATCAAACACGTGAATTCTAAACACAACATGCTTTTAGTTATTTTAAATGTAAATACAAACGATAATAGAAATATCAAATAAAAATAACTGCAAAACCAAGTCTGGTGTTAAATTATTTAAATTTAAGAATTCTTTATAAAACGATTCACTAAACTGCCACTTACAAGTCATAATTCAGAAGCATGCTTGTTAGAAACGAAAGAAAAATTATAATTTTTTGGTAACTTGTGAGAAAGTAATGTACGCATTCAATGAAGAAACTCTTTCTTGTTTCTTATGATTCATTATTCTACAGTAAGACGTTGCTCATCTATGTAGCACCTTACTTAGATCTAACAGCAATTCAGCAAGCTACTCTCTCGCTTAACTGTGACTGTTCAATTTTAAAGATGCCCATTTGGCCTTACCTGAAACACTAAAAACATCCACTAATAACATAAATCTAATAAAAGAATTGTTGCATTTCATTTTATTCCCGACTCTTATCCATCCTATCTTCTATGACAGAATTTATTGCTGGACATTGCTACTTGTGCACCTGTACACACTGTAACTACATAATAGCTGTCTTTCCAGTCCCAACTGTCACTATTTTCATTTGCAATTGAGCTGCCAAAGGAACACAGCATTTAAATTGTTATCGTAAAACAGAAACAGAAATTCGCAACACTAGAGATTAGATCATTTAGAAACCCAAGTTTAGAATTTTACAAACTATTTCATGTATAGTAACAGCAATGACATTAATGTTATTTGTAATTCTATGCAGAGTGTGTGGTAACCTTTACAACAAAGAAATTGTTTTGCATTATGCATCTACACCATTGGCTAAAAAAATTACCATTGCCAACAGGTCGCAAAAGTTTTATGATCAAGATGGTGGAACATCTTAAACCAAACAACAACTCAGTAGTAGTAACAGTACAGCAAAAACAGAATTCTGAAGTTTAGTCAATTTGTGGCTTGTTATTTTTAATTTATCCAAATAATATGGAAAGTAAAGGAGGACAAATCAGTTGCACACGGTTGTGATAAACCTTTATATGATGACCTCTTATATAAAAACCAGCTAGTATGAAAAGTGTTGGTAGTGTTGGTTGCCAAAATGGACCGAATAATTTGAGTCACTCTGTTGCACAAGTTTAAATTTTAGAGTTACTGGGGAGTTGTTACAGACAACAAACAAAATCTTCAGTGCTATAAACAAATTTGTTAATTTCAACTATCACATTCACGTTTAGCAAACTTCAAACAACAGATAAAAACAATTGAACCACGAGGGAGCAACACTAATAAATAAAAAAGCATTAATTAGTATCTTGAACATTTTTAAGATAATTACATACCTTCAAGTCTGTCAACTTCCTTTTGTAGTTTCTGTACGGTTCGCTCAGCGAATTCAGCCCTGGTTTCAGCCTGAAATGAATAATGTTCATTTTTACTACTACAGTCATTTTAAATCAAAATTTGCCATTTGATTAATATATGTAGTGCTCACTATGCATATTTACTACTGCAATGTTTTAAATAAACCAGTATGTCCTAGCCCATAAGCTTTACCACTAATGTTATTTTTGATGGTGAAGTGGCCGTTCGCTGCAGTGTAGTGCTAGGTTGCAAAATAACGTTACTTCTAAACAGATTTACTGATAGCAACATTATCCTATTGCTCAAAAAAAATAACTGCAACATTAAATAAATGGCACATTTACTTGTAAAGCACAAACACAATCATTGAGTTGTAAAATTCATGCTCTAAAAACTCTGGAGTAGCTTACATCTTTAAGCCTGGCAGTAATGTCTCTCAGCTGTGTTTCATAGGAGTCTTCTCTTTGTGCAGCCTGTACAATAAATAAAAAGATATTACTATAATGACAGTTAAAAGTGCAAAATATTCATCAAAACAAGCAACTGGTGCATGAAAATAAACGGCATCTAATTCTCTTACAAGACTACATTATGAAAAAAGAACAGCAACAAATGAAAGATTAGGCAAAACAGAAATCAAACAAAAGACAATTACCTTCTCTTCGCTGACTTCTAGTGACTTGAGATTGTTTCCAACAACCCGAAGTTCTTCTTCCAGTTCCACAATCTTCCTGCATCATAGAAAAACACTTTTTCAGTTTTAATAAGTTAGTTATGTGCAAGAACACGAACAAAATAGCTTTCTGTCAGCTTGTCTACTAATGAACATAATAAACTGATATCAGATGCTGGTAATGGTGTGGTAATAGCAAATAAAATACTGAATGCTCTTATACCTTCAAGTCCGCACATTCAAAAGAAAATCATTGTAACAAACTTGTATCAAACGTTTACATGTAAAAATGTTGTGAATAAACGGGTTGTTCAAGTAATGTTGCTCACTCAATTACGGCAATAAAAATATTTTCAAGTAGTAAGCAACTCTATAACTTTGATAAGACTGTACAATAATTATTAAAATAATGTTAACTTGCTGATTGATGCCCCATAATGAATTAAGAGGTTGGCAAACACAGTTAAATAGATGCACAGATGCAGTTTGACCTGAAATAGTATCTAGTAAAAAATGTAGTGGTCTACAAAGTTCAGTAGAGTTACAATTCTCTTACCTGTGTGTTGGGTTTGACACCATTTAGACAGGTTTTATAACTTTCCAGCTACTGATTTATTTGCTTACACTTTACCACCCTACAACTTACCTGCTAATAGTACGATAACGTGTTCTGTATGTGTTAGAACCAAGTGCCAACACTGACACCCAGAAGAGCTATGAAACAGCATAACATACAATCTAAACTAACAAATCTATAATCAAGCCAGCAAAAAATATGTAATTAAGACCAGCTACAGATAACTTTATTCAGTTAATTGCCATTGTTAATATTAAATAAATCGAATGCGACCACATTCAAAAATAAATAATTCTACAAATATAGATTGTCAAATGCTGAGCTATGCAAAATTAGTTTGGAATTATTTATTAACCAACAAGGGAATGAGAAAACGAAGACTTGTTATCTCATATGTTACTAACTACAAAGCACAAAGTAATAAAATAATAATTAAACTTACACAACTATAAGAAACAAGAACTGAATATTAACGAAAAATTTAAATTCTGGACTATTTAGGCCTACATTTATATCTGTCTTTGTCATAGTTAGTAATACGAAGGTTAGTTTGTAGTGCATGCACTACATTAACTACAGACAAGGCAGCTGAAATAACCAAAGGCCAGTCAACCAACACGGTTAAAAAATAGTGCAGACGAACAGCACACTACAAATTGCAAAACTTGCAAAAAATCACTGCTGTTTCTAAAATTCTGCGTTAACCATGAAATTATACTTACACAAACATGCTGACATTATGTAAGTGTATAAAATTTCAGATAAATTTCAAGCATTCCGTAGCGTTATCATGATAACCACCCAAACTGCATGTACTGATGAAACAGAAATCCAAGCTTTGGCAGTTTGCTCACACATCATAACAGAAGTAAAAATAAGTCACACAGGAAAAATGCAAGATAAGGTGCCATGCCCCCTGGTGTATTAGGTGTTTTTATTGATGAACTTGTTGGGAAATTAAATCTTCAGGAATGCCAAACAAGGTGCAAAAAACTTAATAATACGAGAATTTAAGAATTTCTTAATCTTTGCTAATTTATGAATCAGACAGGTCAAAATGAATGGCCAAAATTTGATGTTATCAGCATTGTTGAATACTAGTCCGGACTTACTACCGTACACTCAGTATTTGAGCGCTTTCTGTTGTCGTAAGCACACAGAACTAAATTAGGGAGTGTGGTAGCATTTTAGTACTGTTTAAATAATTTTAGAGCACAATGCCTAAAATAGGTGGAATGAGATTTTGAAGAAGAACAAGAAATATTAAGGGGCATTATTGGGTGTTTCTTCTGTAAAGGCACCTCAAATTCCCAAATTCGAATTATTACCATACTTTCCTACCTAACTCTATATATGGAGCTTACTTCCTTTCTTATGTGATCACCTTTCGGCCCCCCATGAATAAAAATTTTGCCAAAAAATGAAACAAATAATGAAATGAACGAAACCACCAACATGAATGAAAATCAAAGAATTAAATGCAGGTTAAAAAGTGGTGAGGTACAACGAAGGTCACACAAACCTTTCAGAAAATTTGGAAATGTGCAGGAATGTGTCAAAGAGCCAGATATATTAGCCAAATGAGGAATGAACAAGTTGCAGACACGTCAAATGGGGAGGCGTGTGTAACTTACATCTCACCAGATGATGCCCTTTCTTCTGCCTTTTCCAAATCTTGTTCTACCATTTGCACTTTACGCGAGACCTATCATTGTACAACAATAACTAGGATTAAAATACAATAATGGCAATGAAAAACTTACGCCTCACCCGCCTCAGCACGTTCCTCCGCACGTTCCAAATCGGACTCAACCATCTGGACTTTCCGAGAAACCTGGTATTGAGAAAAAATGTTAATAGTCATGAAAAGAAAACAGAACTTCTTTCTTCGACAAGTGCAATAATACTTGCATAGATGCTTCGCTTTCATTTTTTACAGCTTACACCATTCAGTTACACAAATCATTCTTCTACAGTATTTTACCAATTAAACAGCTACTGTAGTTAAGACGTACGGAGACAAAATCTTCACTTATCATTAGATGAAACAGTATGAAAATTACTATGCACAGCTCATAGAATATTATTATTGTGTCACCAACTTCATAATCAAGAAATTAATACCGAATGCAAAATTTGATCAATTACTGCAGGTGATCTATATTAAGCATATTAGCACTAATTTATTGTTAAAATGCTAAAACAGCATCTAATACCAGGTAGCTACATTGTCAAAATAAATCATGCTGCCGCCATAAAATAATAATGTTGTAGTAGAAGATCTCATGAAAAATAAAAATATGTCTTTTCCAGAAACTCCAAATTTGATATTCTAAAAATTACAAATTTGCAAATGAAACAGAAATAAATGCATTACATATTACCAAGTACCTAAAAAAACAATACAAATGGTAGTTAGTATAAAGTTAACACCACACACAAACACAAACTATAACTGAGTAAACACAAAATGCTCCAAGGCATTATACTAATATTAACAAGTTATAAAAATACACCAAAAACATGCATTGCTGTGACCTATGCATATTTAGGTGAAGCCTATATAAATGACGGGCAATATATGTGGACCAGTTACTTCTGACTAATTACAAAATAAATATACGTAGAAACATATATTTAGAATAGGTGTTTTCACAAGCACTACGTACTCCACATGGGACGTGTGCATGTAATAAACTTTAAATTATTCATTTTTGATTTCTGTTGCTTAAAGATTTTCCTTTTGAATAACTAATGAAGAGATTTGTAGGATGTTCAGGCCTTATAAAAATAGGCATTTTAGTTTAAGAAAATGTAATGCAAATAAATTTTGACCGACACTTCCATCCCAATTGCTATGAGAGAAGTAACTGCATTTTGTTCAGCCTCTGATCAAATATGGTTTCTTAAGCCAGTGGAAGTGTTGAAGTTTACTAAGCATCTGAAAACATTATTATCACCTTTGGATATATATGCCAACCGTCAATTTAAACGTAATTATATCTGAACTGGCACTATTTGCAGCTTAGTAAAGCACTCATGTTATTGTAAGGCAAGCATGTTATCTGTCAAGCAGCCTATGCCAAGCGAACCTCATCAAACTTGCGATCCGCTTCTTCCGCTAAAAACTGCGCCTCCTTTAGCTGCATCTCGAGAGCATCAGTCCTCTCCTCTTCTGCCTGTACCTTCGATTCCAGCACCTTACGCATTCTTCACACACCGAGAAAGAGTTAGAAAAAAGCCACTCTGTTAAACATTATTAGGTATCACATGGCAACTGATACGGGACACAGTGCAAATGCAACACGCCATGCACCAATCACCTCATCAAATTTCCTATCCGAATCCTCAGCAAGAATTTGTGCCTCTTTGAGCTGGTTTTCTAGCGCGTCCGTGCGCTCTTCCTCTGTTTGACACTTGTGTTCAAGCATCTTTCGCTCACTAAACAGCCACAAATCATCAGTTTAATTTCATCCACATCTAGTAAACAAAATTGTTGTGTTCATGAAATGTATACTACAGATATTACCTGTTTTCCACCGACATCCACCTACAAGAGCCAAAACCCGCTTATCAAAGAGTTAGTAAAAGGCTATAAGCACCATATTTATTAATAGTACCACTACAGCTATCCTCGAAGTTGGAATTAAGCTACTACGCCCAGACTAGTTTCGCCACCTGGCGAAACATGAATGCACTAACCTCCTCGTATCGATGTTGTGCATTTTCCGCTAATTCGCGGGCTTCTTGCAGTTGCATTTCTAACAGCTCTACTCTGTTGTCATCCATTGTGTTTCTATTTTCCATTGCTTTTCTGTTTCTGTAGAGGAAAAGTTTTTTGTTCATTAACAACATGCTGCATGCAAAAGTGGCTCATATGACATTGAAACATGGTGGTAAGATGCCAAAATTTCCTTTTCAGATGACTTACCATCAAGGCTCACAGGAAAAAAGTCATTAAATGTTCTCTAATGTGGAATGCATGATAAATAGTATTAGTTTCTACCACCAAGTTTCAATGGTCAGGTCAGCCCTCAACACTGTGGTCACAACACACATGGACCCTACCTCCTCATTTTTCCGATCGGCCTCTTCTGCGAGGTATTTATACTGGTTAAGCTCTCGCTCCAGCTGATCGATGCGATCATCGCCACGATTAAATCGATTCTCGAATGATTTCCTTGCTCTACGAATGACAAAGCAGGCATGCAACACAAAAACGAGCATAAACAACTACAACAGCAGCAACAATTGACAGTTAAACTGGTTAGTCAATGGCGTTTAGTAATGACAATCACAAATGTGGTTTAGTTTATTAGTAATAATAGCAAAACAGCATCATCATGGAACATAAAATAAACCCATTTACCAAATGAACTGCACGGGATTATTGCTGTAAATTTTCTCTGAAAGAATGAAGAAAAGCTGAATCTTTTTTTAATAATCTTAAATATGATTAGGGGCCATCCACATATAACGATATCAAGTTTAGAGTAGGTAGGTGGCATCAGACGTGATAACGCGATTATAACGCAAGGTATGAAGGTGATTTAGTCAAGATATCGTTATCGTCCTTAGAGGTGGGAGAAATCAGCAAGAGAATCTTGTAGGATTTGTAACAATTATCATGCATCTCAAAAATCCGTGAATTCACACCTAAAGTGTCGTCGTCAAAAACAGCAGATTGCGTCGCTGGTGGCGGTGCAATGAAATGACCAACCAACTCATCCAGTACCAGTGATGCAGAACAAGGAATGGCTGGATGTAATTGGTTGTGAGGAGGAGAAATCTGTAGGCTGGGTCGATGAGAATGACTTCAGTGAAATGGAGCTGCTATCACCTCCACCACCGAAGCAAGTAGAATCCACTGATGGTTTCCTGTTAATTAACACAAGTGATGTTGTTGCCTGTCCCTTGGAGAAAAAATAAAATGTACAGAAAACTACATCGATGTGATATCAATATCAGAATAAGGGGTAGGTAGGTGGGGGGTGTATAATAACGCCAATACAACGCAAGGTAGGAAGGTTTTCGAAATCGGTCGAAAACTTGATATAGTTATATGTGGAAGGCCCCTTACCTCCACGCAGTACCATGGTAAGTAAATAGTAATAGTTACAGGCCTAATTCTTTAAAAAGAGTTCCTCAGCAGAGATAAATGAGAGCAATAGTTTTCAGCATCTAATTCAGGCAGATGTGAACAGCAGCATCATACGTGTTGACAACAATATTTTTTATTATTAATAAATATTATTGTACCTTTTAATGTTTATAGTATGAAATACTACATTAAATCACCATCCACATGCTCATTGTGTTTAGGTGATTCAACAAGCAAAATTCATTAGACTGCAGCACGTAGTAATTTGGTAAACAAATATACTGAATACTAGCAGAATTACGAGAAAAAATAAAATATTTTTCTTGAATGTTAACAGCGACAGTTTAACCTACAAAAGCTCTCAAAGGTTTGAACCACAAGATGATCATTAAAGCAAACAAACTTGTTAAATCCTTTCTACTCATATTAAAGGTCAATAGCATCTACTATCCTTCACTTTACACCCACAAATAAGACGATCTGCTAACTGACAAACACCGAAACATAACACTGGCAAAAGCAGACGAAACAGTTTACATTCTGACAAATACATGTCAGAACAATGCTAAACAATAACATACGCATTGTAATTGAGATGCATTATGTGCATCTCAAGCACAAGTAGCTGAAGAAAATGCGCAGAGCTCCAAAAGATGCCCGTAGGAACAGCTGCAGCAATTTACACAGAAATTCAAGGATAATTCAAACAAAAATAAGGCTTTTTTAAATCATTGCAAAATTTACAGCTGCATGTACATTTACACAAGGTACATAAAATACTATGTTCAACTGCATTCAAAAGAAAGTATATTATTACTTGCATATTTCGATTAAGCATTTACTAATGAACTACTCATATCATTGAATTAACTATTTAAGTAATTATATATACGAACTAACTGTGATTGTATATATTTGTCCTTAAAATGTACTATACTTTTCCACACTACACATAGTGGAAATACTGAGATCAATAACATAGCCTATTGTGTTGTAAATCCTCTCAAAATAAATAATACACACACACATATATATATTTGTAATTTTCTATAATATAATATAATATAATATATATATATTATAATATATATTATGAATAAATTTACGAGTAAATGAAATTTGATAATTTTTCAGGCAAAAAATAATCCTAGTAAGACACCTTGCAGTGTCATACCAACCGTTCGCTTTCATCTGCAGCTTTTGATGCTTCTTCTAGTTTTTCTGTGCTAGTTTTTAATCTCTCTTCAGCACGTTCTAAATCTTCTTCTAGGAGCTGAATTCTTCTATTAAGAGCTGCAACTTCTGCTTCTGCCTGCACACATAAATACATACAATTTAAATAACAAATAATTTAAGTATATGCCACTGTGTGCTTCCAAGTACATTTTTTACCAAAAATTTAACATTTTTCAAAATATCTGAAAAAGTTGAATGTTAACCAATTCACTACCTCCAGGTCTTATCAAGTTATCATAGGTTTGGCATTAATTCAATTGAAAATGACATTTTTCATATTATATACACAACATCATAGTTGCGTGTGTCTCTTAATAATCACTTTAATTATCCACTTTCAAATGCTAAAATTATTTCCTCTTCTGATGCATCACCAAAGGTTATATTTATGCAAATTAATCTGTAAAAAGATAATTAGAAAAATGCGTAATATGTACCCTGACAGTGGCTTTTGCCAGTATGACTTTTAAGCTTCAAATGTCATACAAAGAAATTACAAGCAACTTTTATGCAGGCGACTAGTTGGATGTAACTGAGCTAATTTCAAAAAATATATGGGCCTAACCATTTGGATTTGGTATACATTTATAAACTAGCAGTGCATACTTTGTTGGGAACTGCAGAACTGCTAGAATGTGTTGACTTTTACTGGCTTTGTGGGGGCATTTGGTGAAGGCAGTCTATCTGAACAAAGTGTTTATACATGGGGCAGCCAAATATTAACATACCCAGCCAATGTAAACATTTGAATTAATATTACTGACACAGACACTAAACGGTTTGCTAATTCACTACAGTGTGGTACCTATAAACTAATGAACTTTGAGCACCTCATGCGCAAACAGGAAAGAATGTCTCTAATTCCGGTTATAGCTTTTTCTATGATTACTTATATTCATTCTGAAAACACAGTGTAATTAAAAGTTTGAATCATGTTTCACCTACTAATCAGCATGTTTTATGATTTGCATTTTGACAAAAAAGACTTAGAGATGCAATGTACAATTCAGTGAGCTAAATTATAACTTAAATCATAATCACGGCTAAATCATAGCTATGAATCATAACAACAATGCAAGGCAGCATGTGAACAAAGTTTAGAATCATTTCTTACTTGGCTCTTTAATTTTGTTCTTACTGTCCCAAAAGGTTGGTTAATTGTATTTTTTTAATAAGACAGCCATGACAAATGATGAGGATTCAACCTTATAACCAAATCTTGCATTTCATCTTGAAAATAAAATGTGATTGTGAGTAATTTTTTTTTAGAATAGAATAATACTTTATATTTGACACATTCACCAAATAAACAATAGATGACACTTCGTTTTTGAGAAAGTCTGGAGAGATTTGGATTACTGATGACTGAATGTGAGCCACAAGTCTGCCGCACTTGCATAGGGCCTACGGCAGACGCTACACATGAAACTACACGGGCCACCATCTGCAGATTTTCATGGCACAATATCGCATACTTCACTCGATTCGCCTTGTGGGTTTCAAAACTTCTCACACCATCATTAACCACCAACCGCCATACATGTAATCTTCTGCGAGGGTTTGCTAGTTGTCTAATGCAATTCCAGTGTTCTTGAGGTCAGCTTTAATGAGATCCTTATATCTAAGCTTTGGCTATCCTATATTTCAAACACCTCCCGTTAGTGCACCGAAGAGGGCTTTGCTTGGGCATGCTGTAGTTTTCCATCCTCGCAACACGCCCTATCAGCCACAAGCGGCCCTTGTTTAATAGTGTCTTGATCGAGTCACAGCCACCTCTCTCGAATACTTCTCGGTGTGCATGCCAGTTGATTTGCATAATCTTCAGCAGGTACCTTTGCTGACATGCCTCCAATACACCATCCACATTTTAACAGCATACAGTACAGTGCTGGGTATGACTGCTTGGAATACTTCCAAGTTCGTGTTGAGGGACATGCTATGACTTTTCTATACTCTTTCCTAAAGAATTCCAAATGAATGCACTGGTTTTACTGATAGTGCTGTCAATTTCCAAGTTCAGCTGTCTACTGCTGCAGAGAATACTTCCAAGTAGGTAAAAGAGTTGGTATTTTTTGAGTTGCTTTTCAAACAAATAAGTACATGTTACCTTGTCAGGTGTTAAGCAAGTCTTAATAAAATAAAATCAGGTTCACCAAATACAAACAGCTATGGGTAGAAATGGAAAGGGAATATCAGTAGGAAGGCAGAAGAGATCATGAAAATTTAATTTCTAAACTATTAAACTATTATGCTGCCACCTGCCCCTAATTGATGAACTAAATCAAACATGATTCTATTTCAGAAAAGTGTTTACACCCGTCAGAATTCATTACATATATACTAAATAGAGAAGTCCTGGTTAATAAATTTAAGAGTCCAAATATTTCTCCTGACAAAATATTAGGTATCCAACTCAAGTAACCTAAACACAAAGCAGTACAAGGCAGTTTGTACTTCATCCAGCAGCCAACCAGCAGCCTTAGAGTAGGTACATTCACACGGTAACACAGGAATGTGAACTTCATTCCATCATCACACAGTGGTTGTACAACTAGACAAGTTAACAGGTAGTTTGATATTAACTGATGATTTATTGATGTAGTACATGCGTGTATAGTAGTGCTCTAGGATAAATCCTGTCACACATGGGCAGTTAAAGATAAAATGATAAAATGCATAAGTTTAGGGCTTACTTATGCTGATATGTTGGTAGATGATAATTTTTAATCTGTTTCACAGTTAACAACTTTATCAATGGATTGATGAGAAAGTAAAGAAAGCGAATTAAGATTACCAAAATGTTAGAAATTTTTGCTCTTTTAGCAATTTGAACAAAGTCATTATGATAACAGTTTGGCGAAATATTTTTGGAAATTTTGATGCTCGAAGCTAGAAAAAAGTTTGAAGCTTTAACATGATCATGTGGAAGTTATGTATGCCACATACAAATCTTCTGTACTGTTGTGTACAATAAACACCTCTAGCTCGCCAAAATAGTCAACATAGAATTATAATATGAACGCCATTGTATAAAAATACCATTGAGTAGTTAAGCTGTTGCATTTGAGTATACAATAAGGTACATGGTTAAAAAAGTTTAGGCCCTTACACATCTTTCTTAAACAACTATTATCACTGGCTGTGGATAAATCAAAAATTGATACCAATATGAGCAAAGTCAGTATAAACAAATACAATTCTTTAAACAGATCACACTACCTACTTGATTTTCTAATTCTCTACAGTGCTATATAGCAAAATAAGCCTTTTTTCTTGTCAGAACTTTGATCAAAAACAGGTTCTCAAAGCAAACTAATAAAATTTATGCCAAATATATATAGGCACAAAGTAAGCAAACTGATCGCTCTAAACCTATCTATGGAATAAACGCAAGTACAAGTCATTGTCAATAGACTGCAGTCCACTGCCATCTCTGCCCTTAGGGGCTCAACTAAGAATACATTGATTGTCATGTTTAAGACGACTATTGCCTGTTTTGACAGTCTACCCAGTCACTGGGTTGCATACTTAAGGTTGACTCAAACATTTGGCATAAGAAAAGTTCAGTAACTAGAGCAAGAAATCACAGCATTCTGACCAAAACTAATCCATGCCTCACCAGACCACTAGGCGAAATCTGCATACAAAAGCATCCAATTAACCAGCCAAGGACAGCTGGTACTAAAACAGTTTTACAAAATTGCCAGCATTTTGGTAATCCAGACTATGTTTAGGAAAAGTAAGTTCTAGGTGAAAATAGCTAACAGTAAATGCATTATTTCTCTAAAAATGTACTAAAAAGGATTTGTTCACATTATTGTAAATCTAAAGTCTAGACCTTGCAAACATATACAAACAAGCATTCTATTCTCTTCAGTGTATTATAGCAAAATTCAAGATGCAGTCTTAACAACTTCAGCTTTGGTACAATCCCTTAAGATTAAAAGTAATCATGATAAAACCAGGCCTGCCTTATTATACGTCAATAAAACAGAAAAAAACGTTCATTTGCTGATCAGGTTCTGCATTTTATTCGAGAAATGGACTGGCTGCAACAAAAAATTGCTTTTACAAAGTTCATGTTTTAAAAGAAATTTCTAAACATACTTTAGCAGTTAGTAAAGTTTTTGTGTCATATAAATTTCGGTCAATTTAATGACACTCAAGCGGAATGTGCATACACTACAGTTCAATCACAGTGACTAGCATTATTTACAAAGACAATGTTCACAGAGTATTTTAATGATCATTTCTATGCATAGCATTTCAGCACTTCTGGCGTTTTAATTTTTTATCATTGCTTGCATTCTGTTAGGTCAGGCTTGATCAGTAGCTACACAGGATTCCCAAATACAGTTCCAAAATGTATTTCAAAAAATTGCAGTTTCATTATATTTCAGCGGTACATATATATATATATATATATTATATAACATATGAATACTACATACATTTAATTATGCAATGTATGTCCAGCATTGCTAGCAAGGCAGTGGGATGGGTTAGGTTTTTCAGTATATCTTAGGAACAGCAGATAAAAATTTTGTATGAGTTAAAACATTTAAAAAATTTTTCGTTTTGGCACTTCCCCATTGATGTCAACTTATCTTAACATTCATACATTATAGAAATATATCTAACAGTAGCACAACAAAACAAACAAAAAAGCAATGAGCAACCATGATTGTTTGGCACCATTTTTCAATCTCATCACAAAGTCCTCAGTCTATGATTATCATCAGGATTCAACCCTTTCAGACAAATTTGATTTTAGTCATTCACGTAGATCACTCACTCCGCATTACCTAGCGTGACAAAGACACCTGGTTCTCTTATACGATCAAGTATCAAGCTGGCCACAAAAAAATGTTTCTGTCATACCTCATGAGCTCAAAAAATGTCAGTAGGCAGGGAGAAAATTTTTTTTTAAAAGCTTTGTGAAGCTGTTTAAAGCTGAAATGTTGAATGTTTAAATTCAGTTAAAATCAAAGTTTGTTTATTTCCCACTGGTTAGCCAGTAATGTTTTAAATTTTTTTAAATGCACATTTTTTTGCTTTGTTTTTCAACTTTTTGTTTTGTATTACTAAATGATTATGTAATTATCGATTATTGTAAATTCTCTTTTTTGTACGGTATGAACGTATGTTCTGATAATATTGGTGTAAACGGCTGTTAATACGATAATTTGGTGGAAAATACGATAATTCTAGCTTCAAGTAAGATAATCAGTATCATAGAAAATGGCAACCCTGGCGTACCTGCAGAAAACATGGCTGTACTCTTGCCAAAACAATGGTGTCATAATAATTATTATGTTAATGTGTTTTAAGTAAAAAATGACTGGGCCAGGTAAGTATATGAACGTACAAAAAATTATAAAATTCCGCACTGGGTGTGTAGCAAAAAAATTACCCAGGCAAAAAAAATCACCCAGGAGACAGAAGAATTTTTATTGTTGACCCAATGTTCCACAGCATACTGGTAGTCAAAAAGTCAAATATAATGGACAAATTGTGTGCCAAATTTACGCCTCTGCTTCTTAGCAATAAATATGCTTACAGTGAGTCCATTGCGTAGTCCTTCATCATGTGAGTTGGAGAAGGTATATCATATTCTAAAACCTGCCTCACTATTAATCTTGATGATCAAAAAATACTTGCAAGAATGGTCTGCTAATCATACCTAAAATATCTTTGGCTTTTTTAACAAATGTTGGCAATGTGAATGGCTGGATTCAATATGCCCAAATAAGGTCTGTGATGGGTTCAAGACATTACCATGTCCATCAATTTATATGGATGGAAGAGCCTTAATCAGTCCCAGAAGCATTTGTACAATTCAAGCTTCTTAAGTATGCGAGAGAACTGCTTGCAAATTTTGCATCATTTGCAAAATTGGTCCCAATATATAATTTCGAGATTCTCATGACAGTACCTTCGTGATTAGAAAGCATGCTACTCTACCACTATATGTGACTCTAATACTAATGATTAGGACTGTTATTTGTATTTGCTAATTTAGAAAACAAGCATTTGAGTTTATTGTCATTTTAGGTACCAAACTGTGGGCTTGTCAGGAGGTTGCCAAAGAACTAATGTGAGACACCATATCAAAGACTAAAATAGTCGAGATACATAAGACAGTTACATACCATTAATTGTACTTATACATGAATTCTCAGAAATAGATTCATTGTGGACAATTTTCCAGCTGAAAAACTGTGCCGTACCTTAGTGGAGAAGCCAACAAGTGTTTCAGTAAAACACAACAGTTAAAAAAAAGATTTTACTTAAAACATAGACGGCTTGCAATTTCTGTGATGAGTTATTTCTTACGAAAATTTTGCATTGTGTCCAAGACCGAATTGTGAATTATTTAATGTGAATTTAAATAATATAATAATTAGAAATATTGCAGTAAAATCAATTAAATATTCGAAACCTAAAAAGTTAAACCTACTGCTTCCCGTCGTTTTTCTTCTTCCTTTAACTGTTTTTCTAAATTTTCTCGTTCATCTTTGGCCTGTTCGAGGTCTTCCCTCTGTTGCCTCATCTTTTTCTTAATCGTATCTAATATTGATTGACCTCCCGCCATTCTGTCTAGTAATGTAAATAAGAACGACAAACAAACAACCACCGCTTGCTGAAATATTCTACCATCAACTGGAAAACTAAGCAGCAACTACTACACAACAGAAAAACATGAATCACAGAAGGGTTTGGTTATCAACAGGAAATCGCCCGTCTTCCACTTTCCAGTCTCCACCACTCGTTGGCAGCGCTACATGCGCAAACTTTTTCACGAAGCGGAAACTTTTAACTAATGAGATTTTGCATCTATTGCGATTTTATTATTGTTATTTTATTATTCTTTTTATTCCTGTCTTGGGGGCGGGGTTCTTTTATTTTAGAACTCGTGTCTGCCCAATGTCTAAAATACATACAATGTATAATGATAATAATAATAACATTAATAATAATAACAATAATATTAATAATGATGATGCAAGGTGCTGAAGGTAAATAACCAAGAAACCGTTGAGTTTCAGTTATCAGTATTATTTTGGGCTCCAATTATGAATCTACTTTCTGCTAAACAATTATCATGATTAATATTTTATGTATTTAGGAAGAAAGTTAGACAAGAGGGGGAGAGAGAGAGAGAGAGAGAGAGAGAGAGAGAGAGAGAGAAAGGGAGAAGAGAGAGAGAGAGAGAGCGAGAGAGAGAGAGAGAAGAGAGAGAGAGAGAGAGCGCGCGAGAGAGAGAGAGAGAGAGAGGAGAGAGAGAGAGTGAGAGAGAGCGAGAGAGAGAAGAGAGAGAGAGAGCGAGAGAGAGAGAGAGAGAGAGAGAGAGAGAGAGAGAGAGAGAAGAGAGCGAGAGAGAGCGAGAGAGAGAGAGAGAGAGAGAGAGAGAGAGAGAGAGAGAGAGAGAGAAAAGAGAGACACAGAGAGACAGAGAGACACACAGACAGAGAGAGAGGCAGCTATGGCATAGCCAGAAGACGCTATCACTAACTTTATCTGAGATGCCTAACGTACCTTTTTAAGCACAACATTTGCTAGATGTCGCAGCTCGTTGCCAATGATATTAAATTTCATCATGGTATTGGAATGCACTGCATGAGAGGAGAAACCAGGATATCCAGCCGAATACTGTCGAGGTTCTCGTGGTGCTTGCTCGGCATGCAACTGTTTTAGTTTAGGCCTAAAAGCTATTAACTCATTCCAGTACTTATCGAATTCATCCTCTTCCTTTTGTTTGGCTTTCCTTTCTCTGCGTTCCTTGTTAGCTTTGCGTCGTGCACGATTTTCCCTGCGCGCTTTCTCGTCATTATCCAGGATGATATTTGAGTCGTACTTCGACGAAGCCGTCGTTTCCTCCTCGACCGTGGTCATTCTCGTGCACTTTTATTATCATTCAATCGCCTCGACCTTCACCTTGAACGATTTACGGAAATTCCATCACAGTTTTCTGCACTATCCCTAGAGGGAAGCCATTTATTTGAAAGAACATTCAGTCGCATGCAACTGGTAGGCTTCCACTACTCCGCGTCTCAAGCTGGTTTCCTTATAAGGGCGACTGACGTCAGCTGTGCCAGATGTCAGTCATGGGCGCACGGCCAGATTTTCCTGCAGTTAAGGAATCTCAGTTGATGGATAGTGAGCCAATGTGAACAAACATGGCTGAACCCGATCGCGTTACTGAGCTACACCTACATGTGAATGTAGAAAGATTGGCGAAGGGCTAATCACTAACGGAATTTCTTATAACCATTCTTTCGCGCATGCATTTAAAAGATGACTGTAACGGAACTCTGCAAGAACACAATGTCGCCATCTCAATTAGCTGTCACTAATTGGCTAAGTCACTTCAGTGCTACCAAAGTGCATAGTTGTGCCCTTTTCCTGGAACAGCCCTTTTCAGTTACGTGTTGCACTGGGCCCTACATAAAGAGCAGTTGTTTCGTGTGGTTTACATTGCATCCAACTCCATTGAAGGAAGGAATTCGAAAAAAAATTGCAACCAGTGTTTTGGTTACGGAAGCCGAAGTGGTAAAAACAAGCAGTGCATTGGCTGGTTGGGCTGGGTCACGGAAAAAGGAAAAATAAACGAGTGGGTTTATTACACTTTTGACGGGAAACTTTACGTGACTTGTAGCTCGAGTTTCTTTGTCGACTCGAGTACAAGTCAACTTTACCCTAGTTAGCTTTTAGGCTCCCCGCAGAGTATTCAACTAGCTAGTTTGTTATACTGTCAGTCACCCCATACAAGCCGTCTAGTACTTTGAAGAAGATGCTAGGCTTTATGATAGTGATATGATAGAATTATTCTATAGCTCCGTAACAACAATTAAAGAAGGAACTTACTGAATTAGTACAGTGGAATTTCAAGACGAATTTTAAGACCATACCTCATTCTGCTCTAAAATATACATTTTGTTATGCATACATACATACATACATACATACATACATACATACATACATACATACATACATACATACATACGTATATACATACATACATACATACATACATACATACATACATACATACATACATACATATATACATATATATAAGAACTACACTGTTAACTAGATATGTGCCGGTGAGCGTAGCTAGCAATAACGTCACAACGGGGAAAATTTTCCCATGGCTGAAATTTTCCATGAGCTAAAACAAAAATTAAAATACGGACACCTGACAATGGATACTTACAATGATACACAAGAACAAGGCAAATTGTAGTTTTAAAATTTCCAGTTTCTTGCGTGAATAATGCGTGATTTCACAACTGTCCTAACATCATATATTTAAGCTCTTCTGGTGAATTAAATATCATCAAGTGCAGACAATGGCAGCGATGACAACAATATGCACTGGCACATAAAAATAGCACCTCCTGTCACCGAAGCAGAATCTTACGACTTGCAGGTCGAAATTTGCACATTTAAAACAAGACTGTATAATGAGATTAAAGCTATAGCTCTATAGTTGTAGCAGATTATGAATTAAAATCGGAAATACATATTTTTATTAGTGTATAATTTGTAATATATGAAGCCCTACGAACTGATTCCATTCCTGATAAAGTGTACCTTAAAAAACAGAGCATGTGGAGGTGAGCGATTGGCACCATGTTGACAAAAATGTTTCGTCGCGCATAACCAAACATTTTGCCTGTGCTTTTACTTGAAGCCAAAAAGCTTCTGACCTTTGCCTTGATTTGTCTGTTACAATTTTTACAAACGCCTACAGATTCACGCAGTACTTACACTGGCTACTCAGTGACTTATTTCAAGTTCTACCACTCATTGCGTTCTCAAATTCTCTAACCCTTTCCCCCAGCCATTTCGACGTACTAGAGACAGACAAGAAACCACAACAGCTGTGTAATAAATAAATAATTTTAACTCATTATCTGTATTAAAATTTACGGCAAAGCTGTCAAATTGCAATGTAAGCAAAGACCGAAAGACATTTTATTCTCTATTAAAACCATAATAATTATGTAAGATGCACTCACATCGGCTGCTGCCTTGTCTTTTTCTTCCAGTTTCGTTGTGGCTTGTTGAAGCTGTTCCTGTGCTTGATCCAATTCATTTTCCACGCTGGTGATCTTTTTCTGCAGAGCTTTCACCTCCTCTTCGGCCTAAAAACAAGACGGGTGAATAATATAATTATGAAAGCCTGTTTTAAAGATGGCCTAAAAGTGAGTTGGCAAGTTGGAAGAGGCAAGACTACTGGTACTGCGTGGAAGTCACATGCATCTATGTACGGGCATTCTAGCTGTCAATAAACTCATTAACATTACATGAGTATAAAGCAAGGTTAACCCATGGCACTTTTCAAGTAACTATTAAACTACCAAACCAGGATGACCATGAATTTCACTATAATAAGTTTAATACCAAAACTATATTTAAGGTGTCTTTCTTAAACAAGCGACTCATTTTTCTCCCGAAAGACCAAGAGACAGGGAAGCAAAAAAGAAAAGAAAAAGAAATCAAGACAATCAAGTCACGAGGAATATAAAAAGTGAAATAAAGAGAAAACATGCATAACACAAACTAAAAAGAAAGGAGAAAGAAGAAAAAACAAAAAAGAGAAATAGCAAAGTAAATAAAAGAGAAAAAGAGAGGGAAGAATGACAGGGGTTGAAATTAAGAGGAAGAAAGAAAGATAAAGAAAAAATAGCACAAATAATGAGAAAAAGAAAGGGAAAAGGAATAAAAAAGAAAATAGAATAAAAATAGAAAGAAAAGATAGGGAAGTGGGGCAATAAAGAAAGAAGTAAATATAATGCGCTTATACAATTTTCAATTAATTGCTATAAGATTGGAACACATCTGATGAAAATGTTATGTCTGGCCGTAATTGTTTATTAAACTTTGCGCCACATGACTTGATATCAAGGAGGAAAATAATCTTTACAATTAGACATAACGATTTGGTTCCTAAAGTTCTTTGTGCGACATGTGGTGGGTCATGTGGAAAGCTTGCTATCATTGCCACGTGGAAAGCATCCCTATAGCCAGACAGCTGTTAATTCGCGATTGACTCGGGATAAATTATCAACTCTAGCAGTCGGATTTCATTAAAATATTTCTAGCGAAATTCTTGGCGAAATTTTGGCCACCTGAAGAAACGAAATTGAATCAGGCATGAATTGTTGACTTGAGGCACATCTGCTTTGGGCGCATTAATCTTCAGTCTGCATGGTGATTACAGATTACGTCATTTAATGGGAATAGTTTTTGCCAATACGCGAATGTTAAACAAAATACTTGAAAAACAGATAAACCGCTAAAACGATTTTCTTTAATTACAGAAAATTTCTTTGCAACTATTATAAGATTTTTTATTATATGGGGGTCCGTCTAATAGATGTTTTTTCGAAGACCATACCCTCATTATGCCATTTACAATTGTTTCAATTCGTGTTTTATTGTTTTTGCATCGTTTCCCTGTAAAAGATCGTTGTGGAACACTCTCCCAACACCAACTTCATTCCTGGCTATGTTCACACAGTGCTTTCGTTACGGTGGAAACTAAGAGAGCACAAAATGATTCTATTCTGTACATATAATTACTTGTTCTTGACTTCTTAATTGCTTATCATTTTTTTAGCCAACCTCATGCATATAAATAGTGTTTTTCGTAGAGCCGTGAAAATCTCAGCAAATTATTTGTATTCACCGGCTGCGGACAAGCCATATGACACTCTTGAAAAACCCTGCTTGTTTATACATGTATTTGTTTTTTAATTTGATCAATAAACAGTTAATTTATAAACTGTTAAAATTTCTTAATTGATTAGACGTAATTAAGATTGTTAGTGTTTAAGGTTCAGTACCACACGAGCGAATAGCACGAAGGGGTATCTATAAACAACGAAAAAATGATGTAATCAATGTCTACAGGCGGAATTTGGAAACCATATGCTTACTTTTTACTTTCTTGAAACAGTAATGACCATTTTAAAAGTACCTCGGTAATTAGTTTTTTACCATCTTCTGACTGCATGGCTTAACTAACATTACAAATTCGTATTTTTTGTAATTAGTGACTGGAATTTTCGACAGATGGATAGGCGGAAAAGGAGAAAAAACAAACCGACGCCAAACGCGTTCCTATTCCATGACGACGCGTCAAGACAAATAATCACTTTTCTTTAAACAAACTTGTTTGGTTGAAAATGGTTTAACAAAATTTAATGTATGATTTATCGAGATTTATGCAAAAATCTAATTAATCGTCCGGTCAAAAGTGAAAGATCTGGATCAGAACAAATGCCATAAGTAACTACAAATAGGCTTGTAACTTACCGTAGATTTTATCTTAATGTAATTACATGTACTAATTATAGTCTAAGATGGCACATTAAATTTGTATAGGCCCAATACCATGAATACAATACCATTAACACATCAATACCAGTGTTAATGCATCAATAAGTTTAAATTATAAACCTGTAATCTGTATAAGTAATTTTTGTTATGTATTATATTTATACGTATGTAAAGTGTTACTGTGTGTATCGAGATAATTTGATGTAATTCTTGACGTATTTTACTTTTTGTATTATATTACATATTATTATGTAACCACTGTATCCCTCTACCGTAGTGTATGTATGTGAATTATTGCTTTTAGTTTTAGTTTTATGCACTAGCAGTTTGTATTTTGCACCAAACGCATTTGCCTTTAACAGTGTAAATATATTTGTAACACTGAGGATTCCTATTTTATTGTAATCCATTTTAATGGCAAATAAAGAGAATACCTGAGTTGAAGAATAGTTTTTGTAGAAAAAAACGCATTATTATGTAACCACTGTATCCCTCTACCGTAGTGTATGTATGTGAATTATTGCTTTTAGTTTTAGTTTTATGCACTAGCAGTTTGTATTTTGCACCAAACGCATTTGCCTTTAACAGTGTAAATATATTTGTAACACTGAGGATTCCCATTTTATTGTAATCCATTTTAATGGCAAATAAAGAGAATACCTGAGTTGAAGAATAGTTTTTGTAGAAAAAACGTAAACGGAAGCCAAAATGAATGTTGCTAGTTGTACTGAAAATAGCACAAGAAAAGTATTCAGTATGGCGACAATCTACAAAATACATTCACATGCATTAAACTTTATTTGAACAACAGTTCTTAAGCGAATTTATAATTGGATGAAAATGAAACGCTTCGCATGATTCAGCATAATTATGTGGTATATTTGAACTTATATTTTACTGTTCTCGTACCAACAAGTCTGTTGACAAAAAGGCACTGTTTACAACAATCATTTTAATTTCCGGCGGATACACAAATCTTAAAGAGGTGACTCAACACGACTCAACTACACTCTATTTCAACTAATTGAATCATTATGGCATTATAGGTAACCTTAACTTAGGCCTAGACCTTAACTTAGAAGTACGTTACCATTGAAATGCCTTCTGTATTTCCTTTTACGTAGAATAAATAATAGGTCTGCTAACGGGTATTTACGTAACATTTAATATGCATCATATTACATTTATAAATATTACTTAGATTACCCGGTGGAAAATAGTGTGGATATAAAACTGGTTTCATGCATCAATGCGCGTGTTATGCTGACTACTGATTATGCTTCCTACACTAGAAAGCTCCTTATTTGTACTTCCTATTCGCTTACCTGGGAAGCTCTATTCTCTGCTTCTTTCTTAGCAGATTCTGCTTCGTCAGCTCTGTCGATGGCATTTTCCCTCTCCAACTTCATAGCCTGTAATTTCTTTTTGATGGCTTCCATTTTGCCCTCTTCTGGGTATCTTCTCTTTTCGCTATAAATTTGTTGGATACGTCTGATCGGCAGCAGAGACACAGCACAAACGGCCACCGTCTTCTGGGCAGAAACTTACTCCAAGACAGTTCTACCGGGCAACAAGAGCAGCAGTAGCAATTCCTCCAGCGGGGTTTATTTATTGGGGAGGTGGGATCAAAATGACATCACTACAGAAAACCAGTCGTTTTTCATGTTAGATATTCCCCAGTCTGTGAGAGGGAGGGACTAGTATGACGTCACGGCTGAATCTCTAGCTTAATAACAGTTAATCAATTACGTTTACACGTCTGACGCTACAAAGGGAGCATTTCAGCCTTTAGGAAAACTGGCTGGCTTCGTTTTACATAAGATTGGTTTTGTTGACCTCCAAATTCAAAATGTATTTGTAAAAAGGCAGTATGAAACAAGATAGACAAATGATCGTCTTTCGCTTTTATCAGCATTTTTATAAAGACTGCAGTTTGGCGTAAGTCTTTTGCCAAATATCTAATAGTGTGATTTTATGATTTGAAGCATTAACTCGAATCAATTTTGGCTTGCCATATATTTCGTACGTAGCCTACTTACATCATGTATTTGTGCAACTTATCCACTTGCCAGAGTGCTTGGAATTGGTCTTGTGAAGTGAGAACTCATCTTGATAAAAACTTAATATTACAAAGTATGCGGATGTCTTCCGACCTCGACTTCCGATTTTCGACTTCGAGTGGTACCTTTCAGATAGTTCAAGTTAAAAGGAAAAGATATACCAAACATATTCATGCTATTGTAGCTGGAACACAGGCTTACTTTAAACAGTAAAACCATATTTATAATCAAATGGGATTGAGTAGGAGATGCGCTAGCAACAGCATTAGTAAACCGCTAGATATTATATCAGGTGGGCTGACAATCAAAACATAATGTCGTAATAATTATGTGAAATTTTCTTTCTTATCAATATTGTCATTATTTTGTAAATACACATTGTATAATTTAAGTGTATTTGCGTATGTTCAACTCAATAAATAGCTTTGAGTATTACCATCTCGCGTATTTACATAATAAGCAAATTACAGTTAGTTACTTAGATCATGATGAAACAGGAAGACCTATTTCAAGAGTTCATTATACAAGTTGCAAATCAATCGAACCTGCGTATGAAAATTTTTCAACAACTGTAGGTGGCGTGCAGTCTTGTGATATAATGTAACCTATTTCTAATACGTGTACAAGGAGTTTAGTTATTTTAAGTGACATTGACATGGTCCCTAATTTAAGATGTGCTTAATAAACTTTCACGTGCAGGAAACACTATGTTTTCTTTGATAATGGCTGTGATGTTTATTGTAAAAACAGAGCATTTTTAACGACGAGGCGCTTACGAAAATGCTCTTTTTGTAAACTAATACGTCACCCAAATTTGGAGTCCAGAATAAAAATATACGGAATCAAAAACACTGAAAATTTATCAAAAATAAGGGGTGTCAGGAAATGGTTGCCTCCACTGTACAGAAGATACAAAAAAGAATAAATAGAAACGGACATGCAACGAGAAAGAGCATAAAAGTTTGAGTGAAGAACACGTAGGGTCTCATCTTAATATCTAGTACTGCCATTATTGCAGTTCTGAACACCATGAATAGGTACGAGTCAAATTTGTATAGGTTTCTCAATGGGAATGGCAGCTCATTTCTTCAAGAATTTCGTTAATTTTTTGTTTTTGACAAAAAGGAATGGAAAGAACAGAAAAAAACACATTAAAACAATATTATAAAAATTAAAATATATGGAAAACGTTTATACCCACTTGTCATTCGTTTCAAAAATATAGTATCCTATCACTTCCTGACTGTATGTAAAGTTATCAAACCTTTCAAGGAAAATGCCTATAAAAGACTGATTGGAACTGCGTTCACAATATGCAAGAAGTGCAAATAACTTGTATCTGCGAAGGGGGAAGTTTCAGCTCTCAAAGTTCACACTAGTTGAATCTACGTAATGAAAAAATGATAATTATTAGTACTAATTAGCATTATTTGAGAGAATGAGTTGAAAAAACGGAAAAATGTTGACATTGTTACGTTTTGTTCTCTTGGCGTAATAATCTATAATGCAGTCGAAAAGAAAACAGCAAAACAGCTGTAGGTTTGCTTGTTATGAGCAGCAGTACGGTTACTGCAAACAGGTGCGAAAAGGAAAA
This sequence comes from Tubiluchus corallicola, assembly GCA_030141605.1. NCBI lineage: Eukaryota > Metazoa > Priapulida > Priapulimorpha > Priapulimorphida > Tubiluchidae > Tubiluchus > Tubiluchus corallicola. Next base: position 149,710 of record JAQGDQ010000153.1, read on the forward strand.
TAATAATGAACTACGCTAGCCAAGTATTCCGCGAGCCCTCCACATCTCCGAATAACCTAAGATGTAAATTTGTAATTGAGGCGATTGGGCATGACCTTTAGAAGACTTTGGAATTAATGCAGAAATCACCGGAAACTATGCACATTGGATTACTCGTTTGCGAATAACTCTGTTGTTGTTCTCCTTTTCGTTTTCGTTCAGGTTCATGCAATTAGTGTAGTGGCTTATAGGTAGCATTTTTCGGTCCTGCAGGAAATTGGTGTTAAGTTTTGATACAGTATATCAAGGATGTCTATCTTAGGACGTAAAGATTGCAAAAATATTGTCATTTTTTAAGCAAATATAAGTTCAAAATTCAAGATGGCGTCCAAGGTAGCTGCCGAGTATTCAAGGTTCTATGTTCTTGCTTCTCATTAATTGAAATTAATCGTTCAGATCATCAGACGACTAGTTATGGTACCTATTAGTGTCCATAAACGAGTCAAACTCATAGTGAAATATCCCCTTGATTAAGCTCCATGCCCTACCCAACCCAATTTTAGTATAGTTTAGACCCACAGTTGGTGAAACAAAAATACATGTACGTGAATTCACGCCGATTAATTCTGTCTTTGGGATGACCCCAAATGAAACTGAATAACAAGACATAAAGTCCTTAAAAACTACGAAAAAAACTAGTCGTATCAGCAACCACGTAATAGTATTACAGATTTGCAGTGCCTAGATGAAATAGTGCCTGGGAAAATGAGTAGTTTCTAGAAAAAAAGAAATTCAATATAGTGCAGCAAATATAAACCTACCAGTTAAAAATGTAGATTTCAGATGCTTGCAATTTTGAGCCTCTACTAAGCACAAAATAATGCCATAACAGCAAAAAAACATAGTGCGGAAAACTGCTAACTATTATGGAGTTTTTATGTTTATGAGCAAAACTGATTTCGTTCAAATATTGTTGATTTCTTTTATCTTCATTGTAAAATCTTTCAGAGCATTTTATTGTGATAACTCTATTAACCCAAAGGATTATTACCAAAAAGTTGGCACATGCACGAACTTTCTCAGTTTCAATAGTTTAATTCAAAGTGCATAAGAAAAATATGCTACAAAATTTGGGTGACGTCAATAATTATAACTCTTGTTGAACAGGCACTGTGTGGTTATATCATTGGTAGAGCTGCATAAAAATGGAACATTTAATTAGAACATGGGCCTTTTGATTGTACATTTTTATCAGCCTTCACGGGAATGGTCTACATTCTTGATTTGTCATTTAATCTGAACAAATGTATATTCTTATTATTAATTTCACCATGTCGTCAACTATCATCATTATATTCTCATCCTCATTAGATGTATATAGGCCCATTACTTGAAATTTCACAATAAGGACTTTTTACAAGTGTGGCTTCTTTAATGTCCTTCAGCACAACACATTTAAGTGGGAATCTAATCACTTTTTCAAAATTCGCTTCTTATTGGGTATTTTACCATTTGTTAGCCATTGAATTATTGAAAAACATTTGTTTCTTTAAATGTTGGCACTGTATTTGTGTTGATGTGAAATAAACAATCTTGCAAAAAATCTTGAAGAACTAGGATGGGCAAATAATTAGCTTATAAAACATTTAGTCAAGTTTAAACTTTGTAACAGATGCTACATAACAAACTCTAATGAGCCCACTCTCATATAACAGTAAATCTGTTGAAAATATCAAGTAAAAAAATCAACAAAATACACGAAGTGTGTGTTGTGTTTTTAAATTTGTTTACAATCTACAAACAACTTGTTGCGTAGTTTACAACAATACATGTATATTGTTCAAAATAATCATAATATGCAATACAGTCGCAATACACACCAGTCAATGTTATTGATATACATTATATATTGTGTGCTGTGCAGGAGGATTTTAATAAAACAATCCAGTTTCTAACAAAACCTTAGTACTACGATGATTTTCAAAAGTCCAATCAAGTTTAAATAAACTTGTCTGCTTCATAATTGCCTCAACTATTTTTTACCATTTGTATATACACAGTAATTCAGTTTTTAACTGTAATGTGCTATTTTAATAAGCATGCTACTCACTTACTCTTATTACAAAAAACATTAGTACAGAGGTCTTCCAAAAGTGCATTTAACATACATGTACATACAAGGGCGTAATGAGTAGAATACAACATTCAAATGCAGTGGAAGTTGTCACCTTTTATACCACAGGATTGAATCCGTCTACAGAAACCAACGAAGTAACAATACTGCCTTTCTTGAAATTTACTTTAACATGACCGTTGCAGTTGTCCAATATGCGCAAATAAATTATCATCCAATCAGGAGTGGGAAGTTGAAAATTAGCATACAACAAACACACAATTAATTAAATTCTGATACCAAAACTAAAACAGGAAATGTTAAAAGGTTGGAATGTAGCCTAGATTGAACCACGGATCTTCTGCTTACATTGCAGATACTTTATCTACTAAACCACTTCATCTCCCAGTGGACAAAGCAGTACAAAGCTCATTCTTTAATGCATGACAAACCAAATTCAGCATTTCCAATGTAAGATCACTGAAATAGAGTAACTAAACCACGCTCAAAATTAATTAAAGTAATAAAATAATCGAATTAGTTATAGAATCGCCTTAGTGTGGGAGATCTAACATTGCAAACGCTGAACTTGGTTGGCCAGTTATAAGGTATGAACTTGACTGCCTTAACCACTGAGAGATGTGGCTGCCTAGCAGTTAAGGCATCTGCAATGTAAGCGATCCTGGTTCAAATCCAAGCAGCACCTCAACTTCTTGAAAGAAATAACATAATAACTAGATTATACAGTAACTAGTGTTGCGGGCCATACATTTGCATATATACACAATACACTTGTCTTCAACTAACTGCTATCAGTTGCCACCACAGGAAGTAGACGTATTTTCGTCAAAAGGACCTACTGCAAAAAGAAGATTTCTTCTAGTAAAGTGCAAATGTAGAACTGGAGATTTTTTAGTTGGAAAGGATCCTACAGGTTTTTTGATCACTTCAACCCTTGCATGTAGACTAGAAGATGGCCGTACTTCATCACTATCTTGACCATTAAATGGCTGCATATTCCACAACTTAACACAGCAATCATTGCCACCAGATGCCAACTGTGTGCCTTCCCGACTAAAACACAAAGAATAAATTGTATCAGTGTGATCTACAAACTGTGCTACCAAAGTGCCACGAGAAATATCCCACACAAGTACATAACCATCAGCTCCTGCACTTGCAAGCAGTCGACCGCATGGAGCAAAGCACAAAACTTGAACAGCACCCTTGTGCCCAGTGAGATGACGCACACAATTGCCACTTAGTACGTCCCACAATCGAACACACCTGTCGCTGGAACCACTGGCTACATAATTAGAGTTGGGATGAAATTTAATACACTGGACGTCAGTCATGTGGCCAACAAATAACCGTATTGGTTGGTGATGATCTGTGGCCCATAACCTGGCAGTTCCGTCCTGTCCGGCTGATGCGAAATAGTAACCATGAGGACTAAATACTACATCCCAAACAGGGTAAATGTGTCCTTTGTAGCACACGAGGCAAGAGTACGTGAAGGTACTCCACAATCTGATAGTAGTATCTTCAGAACAAGATATAATATAGTTTCTATCTTGGCTGAAGACTGCACTGTAAACTGGTCCGCTGTGCCCCAGCAGTACCTTCATGTCTGAGGAAGTCCTGTCATCCATCATACGTTCCAAGACATCATCAGCATCTTTATCAATAATAGCCAGCTCAGATGCTGGTTTCATGCTGCGGAGTGAAGCAGGAGTAAGGGAATAGACACGCAGAACACCGTCAGCAAAGCCAGACACCAGCATGCTAGAGTCTTCTGTCACATTAACACACGTCACACTGTGGTGGGTGTTAAAGAAAGTATAAAAGCATATAGACGGAAGGCATTCGGCCGAAAGCTTCACACGTTTTGCAGCTTCGCGCAAAGCTGTAATTTTGTCTATTTTGTCTGAATCTCTTAAATCAGGTAACGGGACCCTGTTAATCGATGGAGCATTAGGATCATTTTTTGACTTGCGCGAAAACAACTCTTTCTTTGGCTTCTTTTTCTTGGGCCTGTCGTCATTATCACCAATATCATCATCATCTTCTAGAGGAACTGCTAGTTCTGGTTCTTTTAGTAACCCGTAGCATATTTTGGATTTATTTGCTTCACGTTTAGCCTCTCCACCAAGTGCACCAGCAGCAGCTGTAATTTGCTGTTCGGTACGTGGAATTCCTTCAAAAACATCTATACAAAGGTGGTCCTGTATAAGATTTAAAAGGAAGTTCTTTTTCTTCTTCTGCAAATGACGTTTAAGACAACTGTAGGAGTCTCTCGACATGCGTATCACAAACTTGCTTGATCTGAAGTTTTCCATTATAAAGTCATTTTCTTCCAGCTGTTCTCGTTTGGTCACCATTCGTAGCTGCCGCAGATTCTCCATAACATATGATTCTTGTTCGTTTGCAAATGCATCAAAGAACTTAATAGCTTCTTCCGTATGATTGTTATAGACCAGTTCCAGATACATGTGGATGAAGATAGGATATAACAAACTTGCCAGTTCACATTTATAGATGTCCAGTTCATTTTCGATAAAGTTTTTCAAACTAGTATAGTGGTCTATATACAAACTAGGATCACCTTCACTTTTATAAACATTAAGAGCTGCAGACACATCACTTGGCACTGCTCCACTTTTCTGCTGCTCGAGTTCTTCATCCTCAATGTTTGCCTCTTTTTTGAACAACATCTGTGTTTCTTTTAAGTTGTTCTTCTTTAAGAACTGCATGACGGCAAGCAATGTCTGCTTGTCCATTGTGTTCTCTGATTTTTCAGGTTTAACTGGTAATGTTGTTTCCATATTCTGTTTGGGCACAGAAAACCTATAGTTACAAAAACAAATTATTTAGAAAGTACAATATGTCGATGGTCTGTAATGCTGTGCAGCTAACCATTTTGAGGCACTTTTTTGCAGGAAACATAGTTACTTGTATTAAAATTTGCGATTTTGGAAATGACTTTTTTCAGTTAAAGGTCAATGGATAGGCTAAGGTCTCCTATAAGCCTACGAAATGTGTTGAGGAAGAAGAGAGTAAATTACAAATCACTGTACGTATTTAATACTTATAGAAATATAGTTCATAGAAGCTTTTTTGTATTAACAACAAAGCATTGCTTCTTCGCTGGCCTTGTGTAGACACAACAATATTATGGAGAAACGTATAATGACACCAAATCACATCAAGTTAATTTAAATAAAATCATTTTTCTAGTTAACATTTCAAAAATAGAGAACAATGTGCAACAAAAATTAGCCATAACAAGGACAGGAAAGTAAAATATTTAAAAGAGTAATAACCCAACAAGACACAGTAGCGAGAGGATTAAAAAAGTCACCAACTTAGTTACCCTTCTATAGACAAAAGAATAAAGTAATTTAAGCGTAGTTATAAATGACTGATTAAACAATAACTCACAGTTTATTTAAATGTTAGGAAAAGTAGTTTTGCAGGTATTGTTTGGTTTAGAAAATTTATAATGAGTTTTTTGGATGAGAACATAGCCTAGGTCCAAATTCATTAAAGTTCTTATTTATCTATCTATCTATCTATCTATCTATCTATCTATCTATCTATCTATCTATCTATCTATCTATCTATCTATCTATCTACCTACCTATCTATCTATCTATCTATCTATCTATCTATCTATCTATCTATCTATCTATCTATCTTCTATCTGTCTGTCCATCAATCCATCCATCTATTGATCTAACAATTTGTGTATTTATCTACTCTTTACTAACTTTAACTATCTTTTTCCCTTGTTTTTCTCCTGCTAGTTTCACTTGTCATTTAGAGCAATGATTCAGCAAAAAAAAAATGCAAATACAAACATGTCCCAAACTTGGTATACGCTGTCAGCATAGAGTAGAGTGAGAAAGAATGTTTTTGTTATTATTACTATATAGAACGTGCTGCTGAAGTTAGCAAACACATCCTGTAGCCACGGAGAGGTTGAATTTCATCAGCGTAAAATGTTTATATTTCTATATACAGTAGTCGCCGCTTAATAGACTCGCTTTGGGACTGACGTGTTTTGACCCAATTAACCGACTGAACCTATTAACCGATGGGTGTAGTATTACAGGTACAGAAGTCTGAGTCTTTAGCTTACTATGCACTGCAAAGGTTTTTAATGAATTTTAGAAAAGAAGTAATGCCTAAATTCCTTAAATGTGCACTTAAAAATTAGAAAAAAAATTTAAAATATTAATTTATATAAGTGAATTAGCAATAAATTAAAAGGTATACTTTTCTAAATCACAGACTTTTCTGAGTCTGTTTATTTGCAAAAATTCCTTCAAAGTCGGCTGCTTCATTTTCTCACAAAGAAGTTGGCCCACAATGAAAATCTGTTGTTGTGCGTGACTAAAACAGTTCTGAATTCGAATAGCTTCCAGAAATTCTTTGGGTAACAAGGTTAATTGCATTGGGCGAGCGGGTAACAGATTCAAAGCAAAACCGCTACGCAGCGTATTAGCGCATGATAATCATATCTGTTTACACACAAAACGGTACTTAACATGATTGCTTCTACATATATAATGCACAAAAGGGAATTAAAGATGACATAAAAGTAGGGAAGGCTGTTTGGGCACATACAAATACATGTCTTATTTTAAGTACGTGAAGGAAAAATGTTGAGTCATTCGAGTCAATTACTGATAGTTTTTATGTATATTTGAATAGAAGCGGCCCGTTCCATGCGTTTTTGAGTCAATTAAGCGATTGAGTCTATTAGCCGTAAGTCTATTAAGCGGCGACTACTGTATCTATATAGAGTTGGGACCCTTTTCTGTATAACACAGTGTGTCAGTCATGATGCTCATGACAGGATACTTTTTAGTATACACTATATATACTATACATATATACAATAAACATATTTTATTGTCGACCTCACATTGTTGTTTCGGCAAGGACACTGCCATGATTTTCTACAGCTAACTCTTAGGCTGGCCCAGGGTTTCCATTTTGTAAGAATCTGATTATCGCATTAGAGGCTAAAAATTATCATATTTTCCACCATATTATCATATTAATGGCCGAGTAGTGTTACTGTTTATACCATAATTACCAGAACATACGATAATTTAAGACTTCCTGCCGTAAGAAAAGAAATTTATATGATAAGGCCGGCCACAAAAAATTTTTCTGTCTTACCTCATGAACTCAAATGATGTCAGTAGGGAGGGAGGAAAAAATTATTTTCAAAAAAAAATTAAAGCTTTATAAATGAATGTTTAAGACTGAACCATAGAGTACTTAAAATCAGTTGAAATCAAAGTTTGTTTATTTCCCAATGAATAGTAGTGTTTCAAATTTTTTCGAAACACATTTTTTCGCACTTTTTGTTTAATAGTTTTTAGTTTCGCATCACCAAATTATCATATAATTATCGAATATTGTATAGTCTCTTCTTTGTATCATGAAGTACGTACACATGTTCTGATAATTATGGTATAAGCAACAGCACTACTTGGTTGTTAATGCACCAATTTGGCAAAAAAAATCGTTACTTTTTAGCCTCCAATACAATGAGAGTTAGCAATGCAAAAACATGGCCGCATCCTGAGTTCTCCGAAGGAACGATGTTATAATAATTATTATATTTTCAATTAAATAAATACGCTTTTATAAGACTGCGTTAAGTAAGTATATGCACGTACAAAAAATAAAATAAAATTCCCAGCCGGGTGTGCAAATATATATATATATATATATATATATATATATTAATTATAAAAAACATATCATCCAAGCGATTAGATGGAAACAGAAGTATTTTTATTGTCAGCTTAATTAAATAAACAAAAAACTAAAAAGCAGTCTGAAAAAATGTCCATTGAAAAAATTAGAACATTACTGCTAAGTAGTAGGAAATAATCTGAGTTTAATTGTTCCACGATTTAGCCTTGAACAATCAGAAGGCTTCAAAGTTTAAAAAAACTTCCTCCCTCCCTACTGACATTTCTTGAGCTCATGAGGTAAGACAAACAAAATTTTTTGTGGCTGGCCTCATTGATTTATTTCATCATGTATAAGCCAAGTACATTGTTTACAAGCAAATACAGCGCCTCTATGCTATTGTGCATTAAAATGACTTGTGTCCATCGTGTACCGTGTGCAGAAACAGAAAGCAAAATGTAGGTTGTTGCACGTGTTCACAAGCTTTTTCTGACATTCCCTCAGTTTTACATGGAAATATTCGGTTTGTTTAGTATAATTTTCACCCAAATTAACAGTTGAAAAAATTAACTTTGGTACCCCGAAGATTCATCAGACTTTTAGTGATTACAAATGCAGCTTACCGGACCAGATTTTTATACTGGTTCGAATATTCGGTGCACATCTACACATGTGCATCCACTTGCAATTAATTTTTCATGTTTTTATAAATATTCAGAGGTATCTACAATCCCAAGAACAATGTATCCACAATCAGTGCACTAACTTCATTCAATTCAGTGTTATTTCGTAACTATTTCTTATCACTGTACAATTTACATTTATTTCAGAAAATATTAGAATAAGGGCTACATGTACAGGACTGTATAGTTGCACGTTATCCAGGTAGCCATCGCATTTAGCATTGTAAGCTATTTCAATCGTTATATCACGATGTTACCATTGATGTAATCATGTTGGGCGCCGAGTAACCCACTAGCCGAAGTAGGACAATTGGTGTACATGGGCTGCCCAGGTAGGACACCAGAAACAGGCGCGAATTGAGTCGTTAAGTGTACTAGCACCATCCGTTGTCCTTGTTTATGTAATAATAATAAATAAAAACATCAATACACATTGAATAATTTATTACACATCTGACAAAATAAAAGAATTTTATTCTGAGCTAGTAGAACAGACAATATTAAATTTAGCTCCGATATTAATGTTGTTGAAGTGAAATTAACCCACTTTTAGGCGATTTCAACATTTGTTTAAGGTATATCATTTTTTACTTTGTCTATGAAGGCTTAGCAGTATCTGTCTCATTTTTAAACTTGCAATTATTTCTGTAATAACTAAAAATACATTAATTTTGTAAATTGTCAAGGACTATCCATCATTATTATAAAGTTACCTTTTCTCTAAAACAAATTTAGTTTCATGTTTTATGATGTCATCATAATTATCGATTCTCGTCAAAAGTCGGCAGTGCCCCACTTGGGCTGCCCATGTAGGACACTGCTTTTCTGCAAATTTAGCACATGCATTTTACCGGAAGTGTCCTACTTCGGCTAGTGGGTTACTCGGCGCCCTACAATCATGTTATTGTCCATGTGCGCGAAATAAAGCGATTGTTAAAATCTAGCCTAATAAAGTAAATTTACAGTTCATATATAAGATGGAGTTTAATTAAATTCTATTTCTGTGAAAAAGTATAACTTCTGCCAGAAGAATTGATACTGTAGATAGGGTGCAAACCGAGAAGTTGAGTTATACATATCGTACAGTCAGTAAAATAGAAATAAGAAAAGTTTCCGAGTAAGCTACCAATTATGCCGTATGCTGTATTCCCAGTTATATAATGCTAGATTAGGCTTAATTGCTTTGTGAAGGCTTGGAGGTTATGATTATTTTTTCTATAACAAAATGTTAATGAACTCACGATGCCATGTTATGGAGACTTATGTAAAGTGAGCCATTGATTTATTAACCATTTCGGGGCAAGCTCCTAATCAAAGCTCAAAACTTGGCATTACACGATTCAAAGAACTAAATTTTTTTAAATTACTGTAACTTTTTTACGACAGTACATTGTTCTAAACGCCTTAATAAAAATATAAGAACGAAGAAATTATTTTAGGCCAATCGATATTCGATAATTAATTTCAAAAGTGACGGTTGACCAAAGATTCGAATTTAAGTTTGTGGTGAAAAATCAGAACATAACTTTTTATTACGGTGGCGCTGAAGTCATAGCTGAAGTTTACCGGTACAATAATTATTTTAGGTTATTCAAATAAAAAAACTTCTTAAAGTAAGAGGTTACTTTCTTAAAATCAATGTGAGGCAGACAGAAGAGCTAGTTACCATTAGTGTGTTTTAAATCATAAAGGCCTAAGTCACATTATAGAAGCATTACTTTAAAAGGTAGTACTTATTAAAAGCCCACATTTCAATTGTCATTAGTCTTCTCACACTCCTATATAATTTGCTAGGATATGCTTAGGTGGGTCATTTATCCTGAGGTAGATCAGTGTAAATGCACTCGCGACTTTTGCGCTTTAAACTTTTGTATTGTACTTTTCATAATTTTATTGCATTAATTGGCTTAAAAATTTATTGTTATAATATTAAAGCATTACTGTACACTGATCTCTACAGAATGTTTGAAAACATGAATAATAAACTGTACCATTCTCTGATAATAAGTACCATATTACAAGTATTATCACAATGTAAAAAGAGCAGCAGATTTTAAAAAGTGGCAAGATATACACGTTATTAATGTTTAATTAGGAAGTGATCTCCTCAAAATTGAGATATTTGCTATAATCGAGAATAAGAGGACAGTAAAGCGAAATATTAATATTGAAAGAGGTTCATATATAATTTTTTCAAGCTTTTCTGACCGAGGGATTGTTCTCATAATGCTTATCGCATTACCTCTTCAAATAATATCTTTGTAAGGCAATAGATAAATGCTGGAATAAAAAGCGTGTAGACTTGGTCTCCCCCGTGGCACATTGAATTCGTATACCTAGAGTACTAAGAATTTTTTTTCTGTGCCAAGAGAACATTAATTGGCTTTATTCATTTTCTTGAACATTTGTTCACTGGTTGAATTTCTATCTAAATAACCAATAAGTTATTAAGAATGACAGGTTTGTAAATTTCTTACTTTGCTTGTTATATAACTATTGAATTGTTCACTTGTTCGCTCTTTAAATAAAATTCTGTATAAGAAATCATAATATTTCAAAATGTTATGATATGCACTTGGCCTGTTTTCTTCATTAAATCTAAGTGTTATCATACTATTATAACTACATAATGTGATATTAGTCTAAAAGCAAATTCCTAATCCTTTGCTATGGTCACTATAAACAGTTAACTGGAATAGTTTTTATGTAATATTGCTAGCGTTTAGTGTGAAATTCAGAAATTGGTTTATATTATTATTTGTAATCGACCTGTTGGTTGATATTTTAATTAAGAAGCTGACGATGACAACAATCATCACAGTGACAATGACAACATTTTTCACCTAAAATTTTAGTATGTAGTTTTATCAGGGCTGGGCTGACAGTGTTTACATTTTTTGACCTTTGAACTGAAATATGACAAGTAAAGTCATACTATTGGCGAGAACATTTATCAGTTGTTAAAGACTGTCGGTTCAAGCCGTATTGTAATACTTGTATTAAATAAAAATATGTTTAAACTAAAGTCATGCTATAATTATTATGACATCAATTTAAATTTAACTTGTTAATTCGTTTGAAACCAACTTGTCTGTCATGTTGGTAATATGGCATCGCCGTTTATTTTCGTACATTGTTGTTACTTAACAGTGGCAAATGAGGAAAAGCTTTGAATGGAATCTTTTTAACTAGACATGCTGCATCTATGTGGTGTAGAGCATCATGTAGACATTAATGCATAATATGCGAATCGTCATTTAATGTCACTTTGTAACAAAAAATACATGCTGTAACTTTCACAGCTGTATGATGCTCTAATGTTATGAGTTTGTTTTTGAAATTTTGCTTCATCGCTGTTTATCTTTTCAAGACTGTTTTCTCCTCAGATTTTTTTTTCGTACATTGAAAGCTCCTGTAAACTTTGCTGAATAGTGTGTTGTGTTTAAGTTACTGTTTCTTCGTTAAGTCCTGTTTGTGACATTGATGAGATACTGTTGCTGAATTAATTTAAAACTAAACTGAGATTCTGTTATTTGCACCCACATTTTGTACTTACTATTCTAAGTACTTTTTAGTTGATCAGCGCAGGGCAGGTGCTCATCCAGTTTTTAGTGGCACAAACTATTTAATATGTTCATGGCTGTGGCAAGAGTAGAACATATATCATTATCATTTCCTAAGATAAAATATTGAACTGGCAAAAGTGCATTAGCTGTGTTTGGATGTACAAATTGTACAATGTACATGTATACATTCTTCCTCAATAAGACAAATGTGCCAAAGGCAGTGTTGCAGATGAATTTTCCTACTGCACTATGATTTTCCTGGTGACCAAAGTTAATTGCTGCTTTACCTTAGTTGCTAAGAACATATCTTGATCACTCAAAATTTTTTTGCCTTAAATGTTGAATTTTTTTATCAGTTTTTTTTTGTACAGTACAGCTCTAAGCTTACTGATTACAATCACTGAATCTGATAGCATATGTTTTGTATTTTTGTTAAGTTCAAGTTTCCTTGTTTCAGCCTTTGGGGAATTTTGATTCCCATTCTTGGACTGAATGAACTTTTGCAGTGCTGCTATTGATATCTTCTCAAATATGAACAGTGCATATCTGTTATAATGCAAACACTTTACTTGTGATGAATCAGCGAATGAAAGCAAGGACATCTCGCAAAAGAAAACTCGCTCAGAGAAAACTAAAACAACGTGTAAATGGTTTATATAAAGCAACAAATCTTCTTATCAACACAACTCATCACTGTGGAAAAAACGACAGACCAGCAGTTAACAGTTGGCAACACAAAAGGACATTTTCAAAGTCAGAGAAAGAAAACTTTGAAACTATACTACTGGTAAGCTTGTACACAAAATTTACGTGGTCACAATTACAAATTGTTCAAACATTATTCTAGATTAGGTGTATACAAATATCTGTTTGCAAATAGAGTAGTCCCTATCTGGAATGATCTTAATTATGACGTGGTTAATGCACCAAACATTGCCATTTTCAACAGTAAACTAACAGGCTGCAATTTTTAAGCTGCCATTTTAATTGTTTTGTGTAAGCTGTTTTTTCTTTAGTGTATGTAGTGTCTCTCCATTTTAAATTTCTTTTGAGGTCTTAAGTTTTTTCTCATTTAATGATAAAAATTTTACTGCCCATGTATTTGTGTTATAACTGTGGTTGTAAATGTATTGTAAATTACTTTATATTGTATTATATGGCTAGCATAAGTGCTATGTGCCTGCTGCCATTTTATTTTATAAAAAATGTATATATTTCTTTTATAATAAATGTTTTAAATAATAATAAAAAAATAATAATAAGACTGTTACTTTTAAATTTTCAGAAAAATTTTTGTCCTGTGAGTGCTTGCTCAACTGTTCTTTAAATTGCTCTAATATAAGCTCAGCAATGATTTGTATTACTATAGCTAATCAGTATTCAAAAGATTATACTCCAGACATCTACTGCTAGGCCAATGGTATGTGTTGCTATCCTAGGTAAAAGTTCCTTTACTTGCCATTTTTCATGTAATCTTTAACGATATCTTGCCTATATAAATTACTAGTATGAACTGTTGCAGAAGAAAAATTTTGGTCTCCATATATATTTATATAGCAGATTAGTAGTTGAAAATCTGATTGAAATGTTCTTGCCGGGTTATTCTTAAAACATAAGAAAGCACTCATTGCAAATTAAGCTTAAGAAATTTGCCTTGAAATTTTATATCACTTATGTGCTGTCTTATCGCATACAGGGCTTGCATTGGCAACAACGTTGTACAAAATTTGTAAATTTAAACTGCGGTGATGACCATTAGGTGCAGCCGTTTTAACGTTAAGTTATTTTTAAACAAGTTTAAATAACATTGCTTAAAGTTTGAAAAAATTTGTCAGACCATACGTGGCACATTCTTTCCTAACTAAGCAAAAGTCTAAATTACTTTATGTTTTTGGTTAGATCAGTAATGTGTTTTTGGTGAATCAGTGGTGCATACTGGGATGGCGATACAATGCCTTTTTACCAGGTGGCTTAAACATTTTAAAATATTAAGAATTTTCTTTTTCAATAACATAAGTTTTTCAAACAGTTAAGCGTAATGCTAAGTAATGCAACTTTGTATGGGAATTTCTTTAGGATACACTTCAAAATTCCCTTTTCTTACCCCTTTAAATTATATATATATATTAATTATTTAATGTTTTAAATGAACACTGTTTGCTGCAGTGTTGTATGCAAGTTAAAATTTTGTAATTGATGGTGATCTGATTTTTAGCCTAACCAAATTGTCTGTAAATTATAAATTTAAATTTCTTTGTAGATTTTAACTGAGGCAGAATCATTTGCTGCTTGCCAGACTTTGTCGACAGAAACCAAACCAATTGCTATGGAAACAATGCGTAAGCAAGGGACTAGAGGTGTGGTAGCACGGCACAATCTTCCACAGATACCGACGATGGCTACTGGACGTTCTAGCAGAATTGCAATGAGCAAAGCCGAGGCTGCAAGTGCTAATGAAGCTGTATGTAAACTGTACAGATATCAATTTTCCAGAAATTGAAAACTTAGTTTGTAATTAAATTAAAACTCGTTAACACTTTAAAGTTTTTTTACAACACATTTTTGTTAAAGCAGCTTCAGATGATTCCCCACTGACAATGAAACTTTACATTTTTAAGGAATTATATAAAATAGAAACAGGCTGATTTCATAAAATGTAAATTTTATTTTTTGATGAAAATAACTTTATATTGATGAGGATTGGATAATGTAATTGTCTTGAAGTCGCATTGAAGTTAAACTAAAACTTGAAAGACAAATTTAAATTTCTAGAAAGAGAAGCCTAAGGAGGTGCCAAAGCCAGAGATGATCAGACCTGTAAATTTAATAACAAATAGTGTACCACCGGTTATTCCCGCCATGTCTGCAGTAAAGCAAGAGGCACCCCCTGAGACTGTAAATTTTGAACCGGTTAACGAAAACCCACGCAGTGAAGCAACTGTGACAGCAACAGCAGCAGTGGCGGCGGTGGGAACAGTAACAGCATCGACAACAGCAGGTATGTATTGTATTTGCAAAACAGGGTTAGCCTGAGGGAATGAACTTGGCTGGAAGTTTCGACAATTTCTGTAGTATAGAGGATGCATATCTACATATGCAATGCTTTTGTATATAGTTTTAGTAGTCTTATAAAAAACTATAGAATACCATTTTGTTTTAACTGATTATCCTGTTTATGTAGTTTTGTTGCACCACATGATTAAAATATATGGGAGGTGTATGTGTTGTACTTCCTTTAAAAAGTATATTATAAATACTGTTTATAGCTCTCGGAAGTTCAATTGCTACAAAGAGTCGAAGGAAATCAAAGTCGCTGTTAAAAGAGCAAGACTTGGCACAATCAGATAAGAGGCAGAGTAAGGCCAGACTCCCAAAAGGAAAAGGCAAGCAATTCTTCGTTATTATTAGGCCTAAAAAATTACGTTTGTCTCTGATTTTTTGCCGTTATGCACTATGGGTAGGTAGGAATTTTATTTTATTTTTCATTTTTTGTTATGTGATAACAGTGATGCGACTTTACTGATTTTTGACTAAATTATCAAGTCTTATTTTGACGAGTTTTTCACTTTTTTGCATTTATTTAAAAATGTCACTTTTATAAATGAAATATAGCAATTCATTTTTTGAACTAATTAATAAAAGATAGATATGCTTCTGTATGCTTAATTTTCTTTTTCACTTGAGATATAACTAGCATATGAACATGTAACTGTAAGCAATGACTGGCCACTGGACACTGTCCATGAGAACAAGTACGACTCAAGCAGTTTCAGCAATTTGTGTCCAAGCTACTCTCATCACCAGACCATTTACATTTAATGTATGGCTGAATATTAGTGTGCTATGTAAAATAAGAAGAAGTTCCTTAATATTATATAAATTTATTATTTCGTTTTTTATGTCTTTCAGTTTTTTCTTTTACTACGTTTGTTTTGTATATAGGTTCAACTTGCCAGATAGATGAACTAAAAACAGTTGTTGCATTGCAATAATTTTGAATCATTTTTTAGTGTCTCTTATCTCAAAATGTTCTAATTGTTAGACTTTGGTTATCACGTTACTTGAAAAGTGCTAGATACAAACCTTGTCGAGTTCCACATTCACTTTTACAAAAATGCAGAATTTCTAATTTTTGATCCATAGTGAAAACGGTTCATTTTCTTTTTGATATAGTCAGCCCAAATAACGACAAAAATCTGCACTGAACAGTCGACTTTGTCAAAACGATTACTATAAAATTGTATAATTATGAGTCATGCCGTGTAGACTGTATCGGTGTCTGACAGCTATTGGGTGTATCAAGTTGCAAGTTTGTGTGGCCGTTGGTCATTTTCTTTACAAAAAAATGTATTTTGATAAATGTAAAAAATAACTTGAAATACGTAATATTTCTTCTAGGCCTTCTGTTTTGATCAACTTAATTTTGATGTTTGTAGCAAATCTTTGAAAGTGTGTGTGTGTTACTGTCACTGACTCGATTTAAAATACTAATTTGTTTGTATTTACTTTTTTGTAGAAGCAGAGTCGGAATTTGTTACAAAGAAACCAAAACAAGAGTCTGTATTATCTGCTACAGCATCTTCAATGTCTGTAAAGTCTGACATTGCCTTGCCATTGGCAGAAAAACCAGTGAAGTGGTTTTTGGGGGATCTTATGTGGGCCAAAGTTTCAGGTCACCCGTGGTGGCCTTGTATGGTAACTGTTGATCCAATTTTAGGCATATTTACAAAAATGAAAGCTTATAGGCAATATCATGTACAGTATTTTGGAGAGCAACCTGAAAGGGGCTGGGTTAATGAAGCCAGTACACTTGAATTCAAAGGCCTAGAAGACTTTAACAATACAGTGGCTGGAATAATAGCTGCCTGTCAGAAGAAGCAGTTGATTGTGGTGAAAAAGAAGTTTGAGATGAAGATTCGACACAAGCCGAGCTGGGATGCTGCTGTTGAAGCAGCTACTACAGCGTTGAAGCTTAGTAAAGAGGATCGCTTGCAGAAATTAACTTTTGCTTATGTCGATTTGCCCGAGAACAAGGGTGCAGAGAATGAAAAGACACAGACACCATTACAAGCCCAGGCACCTAAAAAGAAACGAGGTAGACCATCATTATCCGCCAAAGCTGATTTGCCTATGAACAAATGTTTGGAGAATAATCAGGCACCATCTGTCACAGAAACGCTTAAAAAGAAACGTGGTCGGCCACCTTCTACTACTGAATACACTGAGGGTAAACCAAAAAAGGCAAAAAGAATGAAATTGTTGGAAAGCATGGATAGCACGAGTGACATAGAGAAGTTGCTGAAGAAAGAAAAAGAGCTAAAGAAGATGATAAAGCACATTCAGAAAAGCTCCCCTCCTGGTCATCATCATCATCGGAAAATTGAAAAGAAACACGAGAAAAAGAAAAAGCATAAAAGGCACAAATCAACTGATGAAGTACCTGTGATTTCCCAACATGGTAAGTGCAAACAATTTTTAAAAAGCTGTTATGGCTGTTTTTAGTTATAATTCTTTTTTGCTAGTCAGTCTCCACAGAGTCACCTTCTGAAAGTCCTGTTCTTTGAATCAAGGGCACAAAACAAATGCTGAACTTGGAAATGGGAATCATAGTTTGTTCATTTATTTCTGAAATAACCGTTTTTGTCTAGGCACGTCAGTGACAGTTTCACTTTATTTTGCTGCTAGTGATAAATAATGATGAAAGGTGCTGTGAATTTTAGTCAAAACAGCATATTCCATTTATAGTCCCAAACAGGTTTTGACAACGCTATATCTTTCGCTATGTATGGTAATTACGTCCCACAAATATATGCCAAAATGTTCGTTAAATGCAAATTTTGATATTATTGTTATTTTGGTCTGTTTTTCATGTCATTATTGATACATGTAATTGATGTTTTGAAAATATTTTTCATTGATAACTTGTTTGAAACTCGTGGTTTTTGCAGTTTGACGTCCGTATTTAGTTTGCCTGCTGTGATTTTTTCACACTGTTGAATTATTGATCGTTTTAAGTATAAACCCAGTAATTCAATCACGCAAGATTATTCTACTTTATAAGGTCTGCACTGATTATTCCGGATTATAGTGTATGCAAATACAGTACATGCATTCATTTATTTTTTCATATTAAATAGCACTGTCTGATGTTATATAAATAAAAATTCTTTGAGATTGAAAAAAAAAATTTTGCATTGTCAGTTTTGAATTTGGTCTGTTTTCATCGCTCTTTATTTATGCATTGATAGCTTACTTACTGCTTGCTTATTGTTGTGCATGTTTTTTATAACAAATAAAGTTGCCTTAACTTGCTAAAATTAATAAATGGAACAAGTTTTACATATAAATTGTCAGTAGTTTGGTATACAGACAGTGGCAGGAAGTTTCAATTTGTAATTTACTGCTGAATTAAGTATGATGTGTGCAACTGACAATGGCTTTCGTTTTTCATAATCATCTAAATCTGATTTGTCTTGTCATGATCACATTCAAAGTGTAACATCAATTTGCATTTTGAGAGTTTGACAAATGAGGCACCTGAGATTAACTAATTATGTGAATGTTCGTTCCATAGAAATTGTGCTGGAAGTTATT
This sequence comes from Tubiluchus corallicola, assembly GCA_030141605.1. NCBI lineage: Eukaryota > Metazoa > Priapulida > Priapulimorpha > Priapulimorphida > Tubiluchidae > Tubiluchus > Tubiluchus corallicola. The sequence continues at coordinate 168,360 of JAQGDQ010000153.1, forward strand.
ATTAAACTTTGCTGGCGAGTTATGACAATTATCTAAGCAAACAAGTACATTCATTTTTACCTTCTGTAGCACAACCTAGTACTACACTTAGTCACCCTGTGATAAGCGAGGGAACTGAAGTTAAAAGTGAAGTTAAACCTCCAGCTCAACTTGAGTTTACTGAAAAGTTAAGCAGAGTTTCTACTGCACCTGCACGACGAAAAAGTCCTAAGGATTCGGGGGTAAGTTCCTGTTAATAGTAGATCTTATAATACAGTTTTATTAATTGACATCTGATTAGAGTACGGCTTTATCACTTTGTCTGGTGAATGCAAAACTGTAGCTCGTGTATTGTTTTTTATTTAAAGGAAAATCAGACTCACTCTTAAACTATAGCTTAAAACAATGTAACCTCTAAAATATTGAAAGAAAGCATGCTGTTCTTTTCAAAAATGAGTTAGGTGAAAGAACTATTACGAGATTTCTCGTTCGTGTGGCCAGTTATTCACTGATGCATGCATTTGGCCATTCGCTTGTTAGACAGGCACTAGCGCCTACATCTTGGGAATGTGTTGCACAAAAAGGGAATGCCTCTCACTTCAGATGTCCATGTGTGATGTAGCGCACACGTTCGAGACCTTATCTGTGAGCTCAGCAATAAGCTTGAAATCTAAATTTTTAAAATTATAATTTGCCAAATTTTGCCAATCACACTGACTGTTGCACAGTAGCACTGTTTTTGCAGTTTTTGCTTTCGCAAACACGTGCAGCACACATGTAGAATGTTTGTGCTGTTAAAAATTATGCTCATTTGTGACGTCATCACTACCTAGGCTCCCTAGTCATTAATCATTTAATTATCAGTAATTCTTTGGCATTATGATAGGTGTTAAATTGTATGCTTTTTATCTTACTACAAAATAGGGTAGGATATGGAAAATCATCCCTTTTTCCTTTAATTCAACATTCATTTATTTCAATATTTGTCATATGTTCCTTGATGCATGATACATTGTTGTAAGAGTGCAAAGTCTGCATTGGTGTCTGCTGAATGCTTACGGGTGTTAGAATATTCTCTAACAGATTTAGTTGTGAAAAATATTTTTGTTGATCTGCAGTTTTTGTTTGATAAGCCATCATGATGCAGAAACACTTATGGAATTGTGTCTTTGTGAATTAACTTTGACACGAATGTTTCATTTCAAAAGGTTAATGTATTTAAGTTATTTGTGAAAAGTCAATGTCACTGTCATTTTTATATTCACACCGCATGTAATTTGGGTTTTATTGCATCAGGTTGCTCACAGCATGTCTCTGTACATACTTGTTGACGAGATAACCGATGCTTATGATGGATAATTTTTTAGGACAGTGATGAGGGTAACCTGGTGATAGACCACAGCAATGGTTCGTCATCTAGTCGTTCCAGTACACCAAGCTTAGCGACCAGTGATACAAGCAAAAGCAGTAGCGGAAGGAAGAGAGATCTGGTTTGTGTGACCTGTGAGAAGGCTGGTGAGGATTTGATTACATGTGAAGGCTCGTGTCACCTATCATTCCATGCTGAATGCGCTGAAACGACACTTAACATCGTCGATTTTAAATGTGCCGATTGCATGGCAGGTATGCATAAAGCGTGCTCACAGAGTAAAGAGTGTTTGCCACTTCATCTTTTCTTCGAATGTGCTACACACTGAAACTTGTGCATTGGACTAAAAGTTAGAATTAAAACTAGTGTACACTTTAGTAGCTTTTAGGTACAGGTAAGACAGAAAAGAAGCTTTTGTCATTCATGGTTAAACTATTAAAAAATCTTTAGGTCTTGTGACGAGCTGATATAGGACTCTAATGCTGATGTGTTACTGGATGGAATAAGAAAGCCATTGCAAAGGAGATCCACACTAGTAATGTTAAGTAATGTCTCACAAGTTGACACCACTTTTTTTTCTTAATTGCTTTTATGAAAAATTATAATTGTGAAATAATCTTATAGGCTCTCATCCATGCTTCATCTGTCATGACAAATCTGGAGAGATGGTACGTTGCGATGCTCCCCATTGTGGTAAATTCTATCACATTGCTTGTGTAAAGGATTTTCCTGGTAGCAAAATGGATGGTAGCAAACGGTATTGTCCGCGTCATATATGTGTGGCCTGCCTCAATGACGAAGTTCGCTGTTCTCGAGCAACTAAAGGTTGTTAAAATCTCATTTATGTTGTTTCATAATTAAAGAAAGTAATTTTTTGTACAAATTTAGCAATTATGTAAAAATATTGTTTAACAGATTAAAGTATCCTTAGAGAAGTTTTACCTAGAAGTTCGTGAAGTTGTTCAATAAGAAAAATTAGTACTAAGAGCTTGATACCATACCATTCATAAATTCCATATTAGTTGTGTGATACTGACAACATGCATGAAATTCCTATTCTTTATGCTTATTACTCAAAAATTAGATTGACGTAATTCGCATAAATTGGAATTCTACCATTTATTTCATAAAAAATGAGATTTGAATAGTCTTTGTGAAACGTTTGTTAGACAACTGTGAAAATATAGTTTAACGAGATTTCTTTAGGTATCATGCAGCGTTGCATCAGGTGTCCCACAACGTACCATGCCAACGAGAATTGCATCTCTGCTGGTAGCATTAGCTTGACGTCTAGAGTCTTTATCTGCACTCGTCATTTCAAACCTCAGAAGTCTGTAGGTGGTCACAAGCATATCAATGTGAACTGGTGTTTCATATGCGGACGAGGTAGGCCAGCTGTTTATATCATTGGTTAACAGAGCCTTAGAATGTAACATTTCATGAGGATAAAGATGTGAATTGGTTGTTGGAGTGTTCATTTAGGTCTTTGCATTTTTATTCTGAAATAATGCATTCCCACTTCACAAGGAGATTGCACTAGGAAACTTAACGCTAGAAGTTCTTCGAACTCATGAGAATAAAGTATTTGGAGTCTAAGAGAAGTTTATGCTGCTACAGGCTATACAATAATTGACTCAGTCGCAGTGTGACTTTAGTGATGAACTCAATGACCACTTTCGATGCTGACGAGTCAAAAATTGACATTTGTGGTGTTGCTAGGTATATGGTTTGGTTTGTCTCACTTAAAATGTTTAAGAAGACGTAAATTTTTAGCCTTTTCAGCTTGTGAGTACGATATCGATGTACTTACTAACGATTCTTAACACTATTTCCCGAATGAAAAAGGTCTTCAGTTTTTTAAAAAACCTAATATATAGCAAATTATTTTAGGCGGTGAATTGTTGTGCTGCGACATGTGTCCGACCGCATTCCACCCGGGTTGCATTGGGATGCAGATGCCAAAGTCGGAAGATTCGTGGTTCTGTCCAGATTGTGAGACGGGTGTGCGGCCTCGCTATGGTGATATCGTTTGGGTTAAAGTCGGTTGTTATAGATGGTGGCCTGGAAAGATCTGCAATCCTCGGAATGTACCTGATAACATTCGAGCTAGGCCACATCAGGTGTGAAAATTCTGTTATGCAGGCAATATATTTCTTAGTTCTATTGCTAGTTATAGTTATTTATTAGTTTAATATAATTCTGTTATAACGAGGCTTGTTATAACGAACCTTTGGTTATTACGAGCGACGTCCAGCCAAATTTTAGGATTAAACAATTTATTTAAACATTTCTTACAGCGATTGCCGATATAATGAGACTTTACTTATTACAAATACATTTAACCGTCCTGTGATTGTATTTACCCTGTATATAAGGGTATATACACAGCTGAGGGCGAGTTCTATGCATGCACTGGATATCACGAAGGACAAAAAAGGTCATGAACAAGTAGGCATGAGAATTCATTTATTGATTGTGCAAAAGCACGTACGCAAGATACATTCAGCTATCAGCAGACCTCGCAAATGAATGAATCACATTCACAGCAGGAGTTTTGGAAAGGAACTCGAGTTTCTTTCAGTTTTATGCAGAAATTTATTGCATGAATATACCTTAGTCCTAGAAATAATAGAGTCTAAACAGTAGTCATGCCATTAATTAGTTAAAATTTAAGCCAATGAGCAAAACTGTTGGGTTTTTATTATTTTGCTCTTTCTAAGTTTGCGTGATATACAATATTCGCAACTTTTTTTGTTGGAAATATCTGGGATTTGCGAGTTAGTACAGGACCTCGTCTTTGCCCCACCTTATCAGTCATTTGTCTAGACAATCACAATCAATACTTTAGTTTTGGCACACTGAGTACTACACATGCAACAAGAGGACAAAGCTAAATAAATTTTTGAATTTTATTGATGGACAAAGGCGATGTCTAACCATCCATGCTAGTTGATGCCGCAGAGATAAGCAAAGCAGCTAAACAATCAAAACAGCTTTATTTAAAATGCTGTTCTTGATTAGATTAGTAATGCTAGTTTAATAGCGTTATCACTAAACTGATGAGTAGCCTAATTAGGCAAAATAACTGCTTTATAACAATACTTGTTAAGTACTATAAGAAGCAATGTGATCACAGTAACGTGTTACGCATTATTTTCCAACTCTGTCTGTCCGACAGAAACTTATAACTGTGGTAATGGAAACGTGGCGCTATCTGGAGGCAAATCAGATCGCAAGGTGGATACATGCAGGAAGTAGCATTTAAAAAACGTGGCTGAAAAACAGCAACTCTTTAACAAATGCTGATGCAATGATTCTAAGGGAAAAAATTATTTACTGATATCCACATGTTATGGTATTGCTTGCTAGGTGTTTGTCTGGCCAGTTACCCAATAAGTAAAAGATTATTTGGCCTAGATAAGCACTAAGCAGTGTAAATATGCCACTGAAGTGTTTTTCCCAGAAAAGAAAATTATCATTAAGTTGAATTTGCTAACTATGTATAATAATGTATGTAATAAAAACTGTTAATTGCCAGGTAATCTCTTCACAGATTTTTACAAAAATAAAAAATGTAATTATTTTTTGAGAACAACAACTATCTAACAACAGGTTGTAATTGCCCATGGAAAGAAGCACCCATCTCAGCCATAACAATCGGCTGTCTACTTTTGCTGATATGATTAACATGACCTCAACCTAGACATATATGAATTGCAAGGAAGGTTTTAAATTCCTTTACTAAAGTGGACAAACTAGATGTAGATACATGAAGGTGCTAAAGAAAGTAGATTATAATACATATAGATGCTGCAAAAGTAAATGTAGATTAAAGGTAGATGAAAGAAAAGTAGATGTTCAACACTGTTTGTACAGTCTTTAGACGGACCACTTGTTATTGAGGCCATGTCAATAAGAGGCTTTAAACCTCTGGTATAGTGTAATACAATAGAACATTATCGACTAAAATAGTACGTCATGTTGGTGAAGATGCTCTAAAAATATTTATACATATCTGTAATGTTTATTTTTTGACAGGTTGGCGAATTTCCAGTGCAATTTTTTGGCTCACGTGATTATTATTGGACGCACCAAGGACGAGTTTTTCTATTTGAGGAAGGCGATAAAGGCTCCAATGAATCGGCAAATTCTAAAGCTTTAGTAAAAACATTTCGCTTAGGTATAAGTTTATTCCTTTAGCAACGACAGTATGTTTAACATAATGTTGACATTAAATTAAATTGTCCGCTTACTTTGACTGAATTGTACGCTGGCAGATTCAAAGGAGAAAAGTACACTTCTGTCGTCATAGCGAATTTGTTACATGACAGATGTACAAATGAATCTGCATTTTGCTAGAATATATTAGTCTTATAGTCTGGGAATATGTTTGAGAAAAACTCAAAGCTTAGTTCTTTGTATAATATATCATATCATGCAATTATGTTATTTTCACACCTGTTAGAACTAACGTAACTGAAAACCATGTTGTACTTATTAATCCTATATTTGATAGGTATGATTTGAAAAATTACATTGAAATTTTGATTTAGCTGTTGAAGAAGCTACTGAAGCTTTCAAGCAATGGCAAATAGCGAAGGACACGCGTGCAGCTGTGGAATCAGAGAAAAAAGGACGGAAGCCTCCTCAATATAAGCACATTAAGGTCAGATGATAATGATGGGTACTAAGTTTTTTGCTTTGTGTTATAACAGTTAGTAATCCTCCGAATTCATAAGAGCTGATATCGATGCACGAAATGCACATGATGAAATCATGCAGTATGGTTTATTGGAGTTACCAAAGGCAACAAATTGCATTGCTCTTAAGATGAAGATGCAGAATTTGCAAATGCTTCGGGAGTAGAATGTTTCCTTCGTTATGTTTCATAGAAGCTTTTGTTCCAAAATATCCTCTAAATGCATACATTTACTTAGACGAATGCTGCTGTCAAATAACAATGTACTCAGGTCCAGACCTATGTTGGTTTAGAAGCTTTGTTGGTGATTCATATATTGCCTTTAACAATGTTGGTTTGCAGTCTTTTGCTCCAGCCAAATAAAATCTTGCTTTCACAATACACTGAAAGCACTGATTTATATATACAATAGACAAAGTTATATACAATACTTTGTATGAAAGAATTAACAGTCAAACATTTCGTGTTTATTCTCATTTTTATGTTAAAATTGTGTCTCAAACATCAAAAAATGATTGAAGGCAATAGAAACTGGCTGCAACAAGCTTGTCATAATTACAGTGCAAAAAATTAATGTTTAATGTTTCAGACAAATAAGCCAATAGGAAAAGTTCAAATCCACACCAAAGATCCATCCCAGTTGACACCATGTGAGTGTCGGATTGACATGGAGAATCCATGTGGTTCTGACAGCGACTGTCTTAATCGTATGATGATGTACGAATGCCATCCAGCCGTATGTCGATCCGGAGAAAAGTGCAAAAATCAAAGGTAATTATTACTTTTTGAATTCGTTCTTTGAGTTTTCTGACCACCAAAATTTTAATTTTTCACTTTAGCTTTTAGAAATATGGGTTAGAATATTTTGTTTTAATTATGTGTTAAAAATCTTTTGCTGTTGATGTGTTGTTTAGTGCACAGAGGTTTAGTGACCAGAACGAACTTTTCAACTTGTTTTCTTATTTAGTGATTTATTTATTTAGTGTTGTTTCTTTTGATGGATTTGCGACCATGTTTGAAGCACTAGAAGTTTGTTTTCGTTGAGTTGTTGTCTTCTTAAAAAACCACTTATATTGTAAATCAACCATATCTGTGCATTTGTTTTTCTTTGGCAGACGATTTATTCATTTTTTTGCTGGTGCATGGTAAGCTAGCTGTCTGTGTAATGATAATGTGACCACCTTTTCAAGTATTAGTAAGTTAGTAGTTATATAAGCATTTTCTCACAAATGATAAATTGTTACTTTATGTTTTTTAGGCTATCTTTAAGACAATACAGCACAGGTGGGTGCTGGTTATTGAAAATAGGGAAGATAATCTGTAACCTTAAAATAGTAAAGAAAACTTGAAAAATTGTGTACTTTTAGATTAAGAGTATGAAGTCTTAGTCTTTACTATGGGAACTATTCGGTATAGCTGTAATTGTTCACTGGTGTTTGTAGGTTTGTCAAAATGCAGTATCCAGAATGTATTGTCTTCAAAACAGACAGCAGAGGTTGGGGACTGAAAACTTGCAAGGACATCAAAAAGGTACCGCTAAACTTTTTTGTTGCAGCTTTGTCAGTTGCTGTTTTGTAATTCAACTCTTTGTAAGATAAAGAGGTACAACAGACCATCTTAGAAATGGCTACCTTGAGAATTTGTTATTGTAGTTTCTTGATTAATGCTAACAAAAATGTTGAAATTATATTTAAAGATAATATTTAGTGGCGTCACTCTGTGCTGTAAGAAAAAATAAAATTGAGGCAGTTGTGTGGCAGTGTCACGACAGAGGCTGTAAATAAAAAAATGATGCAAAATTGATCAACTGCATTTATTGGTATTGTGTTTACCAAAATATTAAAACCAATAACACCAGTCAGGTTTCTTGAGTTGCCTGTTTGTTATGTGTGACGAAATATTATACCCATTGTGAGTTTAAGCTGTTTAGTAACTCCTTAAGGCAATACCTCTAAGTATATTTCATGCCAACCAAGTCACCTTTATTGGTCACTAGAGGAACTTGGGGCTGCGATACATACTGCTTCTATCTTTGATTAATTTATAGCTTGTATGTTATCTAAATGATAGTAAAGAAACATAGTAGCATGTAAAAATAAAGCAATGGAGTGTATTGTGTCATAACATCATTGCAGTGTTAATACTTTACTAGCGTTAATGTTAACAGCACTGTGTGTAATTGTTAGGTATTAAGAGTTTGTGATGATTATTAAAAGTTTGTCGGCGATCACTATTCATTACTGTTTGATAGGGTGAATTTGTTGGCGAATACGTTGGAGATCTGATTGATGAGGAAGAATGCAGGAGGCGACTACGACGCGCTCATGCAGACAACGTCAGTAATTTCTACATGCTCACTATTGACAAGGATCGAATCATCGATGCTGGACCCAGGGGAAACCTGACTCGTTTTATGAATCACAGGTAAGAGGGAAGGAGATTTGGGCTACAACCCTGTCTTAGGGTTTGCTTGTATTTGTGTATTTTGCATCTCAAATTAATTGTTTTTGACTTTTTGTTGTTAAGCTTCCTGTTTTTTTGTTGAGTGGAGAAAATCGCTAGAGTTTTTGCGGATTAATATTTTGCAGAGTAATTACAAAAGTAAATCAATGTGATTATCTGATTTGTATTACGTTAGTTTAATACAGCTATTTGTGATGATAGCAGAATCCTTTAGGTCAATAACTGTGAGTGACTTTGTGTACAATAATTTGCAGTTGTAGTCCAAATTGTGTCACCCAAAAATGGACTGTGAATGGTGACACTCGAGTTGGTCTTTTTGCCTTGCGGGACATTTCAGCAGGTATTATTGTTTTCATTTTTAAAAAAATCGTAGTATATCACAAAACATTTCGCTATAATAGTTTATGAAAATGAAGTTTTTTTAATTAAGTGATATACTACATTTAATGTTCCATCTGATTTTCAATGTTTTCATTTAGTTTGCCACCATTTTATTTCGAATCGCTGATTTCATAATGTGTTTTTACTAAATAAGGTAAGATCATGCTAATCTGCAAAATTAAATTTTATTGCCTGGTGAATTACTAAGTTGTTTCTGAATGGTAAGCAGCAGTCTGGTTGGTTTTGTACCTCTTTGATTGTTATTAGGGCTGTCCATTGTTTTTTTGGAACGTCGGCGTACTAAGTAGAATAGTGTACAATAATTTCCTTATGGCAACATTTTCCTTTGTGTGGAAAACACATTGTTCTTGCATCATGTACAATGGGTTTTTTGTACTGTTAAATTTCTGTATTACTCATTTGAATGGTCATGACAACAATTTTTTTTTAGGTTCAGAGCTGACTTTCAACTATAACTTGGACTGTCTTGGCAACGAAAAAATGAAATGTGCTTGTGGTAGTACAAGCTGTAGTGGATATATCGGAGTGAGGCCCAAGGTTTGATAACATTCTTCAGTATAACTTGGTTGTGGCTTCATTTTTGGCTCTCTGTGCATTTATGTTCGTAAGGTTTGACTTCCTAAGGTTTAGCTGTGTATTGGAGTTCCCCTAAGAAAATAAACTAGGTTTGGTCATGTGTGAGACGGATTACAGAAATTGCAGATCTGTCAATAGCAATTCCTGAGAAGCTGAAGATTTGTTTTGAGCATCTTCATTGGTTTTTTTATTCAAATAAACTTCTTACAACTAATTTGCCTGTGATAGGAGGTGTCTGTGACATTCTTCTTGTAGTAGGTAAGGTAGTAATTAAGAGGGAAACTATTTTGTGGTAGAGAATTCCACTGATAAGGGGCCTGAGGAAAAAACTGGATTGATAGGCAACTCTTCTGGTTGTATTATCCTAGAGTAATTTATGATTTTAATATTTTACAATAGTTTTAATGGTTGCAATAAATCACATCGTGTCAGCCAGTGCTTTAATTTGTATTGGCCATGTTCTGTAAGTAGTGCCTAAAACATCAAATAAATTATTAGGTTATTATTTTACATTTGTCTATAATGAAAATGTGTTCTGATGTGTCTATGTGTTGACAGGTGATGCCCTCTATACTTTTCTGGCACAGATAAAGTGATAATGAGTCTCTGTAAAATGTGTAATGCGTAAGATAATGCGTAAGTAAGTGAGAGGAAGTGTGAAAAACGTCTCTTTTTTGCCACTTTTTCCTCATTGTAGAAAAATTGCCAGTATACAATAAGCTTAAATCAGTGATGTTGCATGTAATAAAAATTCATATTGATATAGTATATTAGCCTTTTTAAATATAAAATTTAGTCTTTTTTGCAGCCTGGGTTACCAATTCCAGACATTAAAACTGCGAAAAGCCATAAGAAAAAGCGGAAGCATCGATCATCATTGCGCTTGAAACACGATGATGAGTGTTTTCGCTGCCACGAAGGCGGAGAACTGGTGATGTGTGATCGGAAAACGTGCCCTAAAGTTTATCATCTCACTTGCCTGAATCTGGAAAAACCACCTCACGGTATTGTTATTTTGCATGCTTTTATTGTGCAAAACTCTTTTGATATTAATTACAACTTACTTGAGCAATGAAAAAGTAATTGCCTTATTTTGAAATGTAAAGTAGTTGTAACAGTTACTTTTTTCAATAGTTACTTATTGAAAGAACTTGTTGCAGTTACAAATTACTTAAGTTGTAAAAAGTTTCAGTAAATTTTTGAAAGAAGTGAAATAATAATTACTTTCTAGTTGCTATCTATATGTTAGCTGATATAGTATTTAGTTCTACTGGTGTTAAAACAGTGGATTGTAAATTTGCAATAAATCAAACTGCACAGTATTCACATAGCCACACGTAGATCTGTTTATCAGGTAATGATGCCAGTCTCTTTTTGCAGCATGTTGTTAAAGACCGCTGCATTGTTGGTTTCTTTATCTGTTTTTTGCCTTACGCTCGATGATATTCTATTTATAAGCTCCGAACCAACATTCCTGCATAAAATTCTGCACCCTTCTATTATATCATGATTTTAGGAATCTTCCCATAGAAGCAAAAAGTTAATCGTACTCAATGGAAGTTTTGGGAAACGAAGTTTGGCTTATATATGTCGTGTTTCTTGGCCTGCTTTGTCATAAGCCACATTTTAACTCGGTGCTTTTAGTCGCTTGGTTGCCATTAGGTAATAAATGCCACAAACACAGTTTGACTTTTATGTTAAATATGAGATGTTTAGTGCTACTCTTCTATTTAGAATTTGTTGCTTCCAGTGTGATGTGCTTTCGTATTTTTAGGTCGCTGGGATTGTCCGTGGCATCACTGTGATGACTGTGGAAGAGCTGCGACTTTAATGTGTGCAGAGTGCCCAAATTCTTTCTGTCAGTCACATTCCGAGGGCAATATTGCACAAGCAGCAGACAATAATTTATACTGTCATGAACATACGGCTGCAGAAGTCGAGGTGATTTGTTTATATTGTCTGCTGGTTGCACAATGGCATTTTAGTATGAATTTAAATTGAAAATGTTAAGAACAATTCAGTTTGATTTTAGAATGTCTACTGTTTTAGGAGTCATGACAATTTAGAATGTCTTTCTTTACAATCAGCCCATGTTTTTCGTTGAGTTTTTCGTTACGTGTTTCATTCGTGCAGTTAGCATGCATTTTATAATGACCTTTTTATAATTCTTGGTGTTTTTTGTTTGTATTTTCTATTGAGATAGATCATTGAGTTCATTGACCTCAATGCTGCCTTTTATTGTTGCCTTTTTATTTGCACAAATACATGCCTGTACTTTGCCTTCATCGTGCAGTTACTTCTGACTATTTTCTTGTCCTGATGGTTCTCTTCTAAGTACAACTATTACACATTGGTTTAAAGTAAAATTTTGTTCTCAGCTGGATTCGTTGTGTGAGATATGGATTCCGGTAGATTTTACTAATCAGATCGGCAAATGTTGCAGTATGTCTTGCAAGCAAAATGTCACTTGCTAGCGGAAAATACACCATTTTACTATTAGCAACCTTCTTTAGAAAGACAAACATCAATCTAAACAAGCATTTCAGAAATGTGATGCGCAGCATGTCTGTCTTCCAAAGTGCAAGACTGAAAATGAAAAGCTGTCAATTGTATTGTTATAAACAGACTAATTTCAAGCGACTTGGCTGCTGTTACCATTATCTAGGATCATCTCTCTTAAATTTTGTGTGTATGCGTTGTTCATTTTATGAAGTAGTAAATTTGAATAATTTTGTGATGTTTATGAAAAGCACAAACTATTGCACTCATACCTGTTGCTATAGAGAAAAGATGAGCATCACAGCAGCTGAGGGAAGCACTAGTTTTTTAAGATGTGCTCTCGTTAATTGTCGTTCAGCTTGCAATAAAACTGCTTCAATCAGTGAATTAATCACCAAATCTGATTTAGATATTTTATTTTTGACTGAATCGTGGTTTAAAGAAAATTATTCGTTAACTACTGCTAAAGTTCTCTGCCTAGCTGATTATAAGCTTCACCATGTTGCGAGACCAAGCCGCGGAGGAGGTGTTGCTATCATGTACCATTCAACCGTCCTTATGATTAAAGTATTTCGGATGTTTAATTTCAACACCTTTGAGTTGCTTGAAGCTCATTTAATAGGCACTTCTACCTTTGTGACTTTGAGTGTCATTTATCGTCCACCACCTAATGTTAAAAACAAGTATACTCTAGATGCATTCATTCGTAGTTTTTCAGAGTATCTCCATCAGCACCGGTTTGCAACTTCCTCATTAGTGTGTTTAGGTGATTTTAATTTGCATTATGAAGACGAGAACTGTAATGATGCAAAGAAGTATAGAAATATGTTGACGTCTTATTCTATGATTCAGCATGTGACAGAGCCTACTAACAAGCATGGCCACATAATTGATCATATACTGACACGGTCAATTGATGATGTTATCACCGATGTACGTGTGGAACCGTTAAATTCCATATCCGACCATTATCCCATTTATTTCAAGTTAAAATATAGTAGACACTGCAGTAAGTGTCAGACTGAAGGCTACATTAATCATACTAATATCAGACAACCTATGCTGAGAAAACTCATTAGTCCAACATACGATTCAACTCCCCATACTACAGATGGCAGTTACTGTAATGTTCAAGGCAACAGTAAGGACTTGTCAAAGAACATACTGAAAAGTAAGGTATAATAACTAAGTGTTAGCAAGTATACTGCTTTAGTTCTGAATATGGTAGACATATGGTAGAACATTTTGAAGAATGTTATTGGTTCAGATATGCTGGAAGTATTTCACTTAAGTGCAGAAGTAGCTTGGTCAGTACACGTTAGCAAGCTTGTTTTCTGTGCGGGAACTTGTGGTTCAATTCTTAAATGTCATGTTAAAGACTTATGAAATGGTAATGGTGATTCTTTATCTGAGCAGGCAGATCTTTTAATTAATGTAAAGACCAGATACAGGCCCTTGTTTCGTCATATATCTGTATCTCTGTATATGTAATTCTTTATTTGTGCTTTTATCCTGTGTAGAGTTGTAAGTGCAAGCTACAAAAAATGGCCACTCCTGCTTTGATGTTTGAACAACTCAGATAAATGTTAATTTTCTTTCTCTAGGAGCGGATAAGAATAAACGCTGCTATTGCTGCAAGTATCCAGGAAGCAGTCAACAGTGAATGTAAGTTTCTTTTATAATGGAATGTGAGAGACTACTACTTCATGATGCCCAAAGTCAAAAATTCATGTTTGAGTAGCTTTATTACGTTTTATCTGTAAAAAAATATAACAAAATATAACAAACTAATTTGAGCCAAAAAGAAAACAAAGAAATTAATAATAAAGTGAGACTGAATAATCAAAATAAACTTACATCATGGCTCTACTACTCTTGACAAATAAATGGTTTAACTGAGACAAAACAACAACAACTCTCTTAGCCAATAACAAACTGCCAACTAACCAGGTAAACTAGCTCTGTCAATAGAGCATGACAGAAAGAAGCCAAGCCAAGACTTACATATGAATGCAGTTGAAGGACAGTATAGGGGGTTTACAGAATAAGAGAGCACTGAACTAATAAAATAACCCAAAATTCTTCACACCGCCCCCTTAAATGCGACTTTAATTACAGGACCATTTACCAAAATAATTGAGTTTACAACAGAAATTAGATGTGTCCTTCAATTAAGCATAATTGATTAATATGTCGTCTTAGAATGCCAGAAGCTGTCTTCAATGTTGCAAACCGCACCAAACCATCTTCATCAGGACTGGCTACTATTACTCTGCCTAGAGCCCAACTGCTTCGTGGAGTCTGGATGTCTTTAATTAAGACGATGTCACCTTCTTGGATGTTTTTGTTGACTCTGTTCCATTTAGACCTTTGCTGGAGCATAACTATATATTCCTTCTTCCACCTTTGCCAAAATATGTTGGCCATATGTTGAATGTGGCGCCATCTTCTTGAGTACACATCACAGTCGGTGAATTTTCCAGGTGGTAGAGTAGGACCATTGCGAAACTACAGAAATCAGACGACTGTTCAGGATATTCTCAACCTGACAAAAATATGTATGTAATGCTTCATCATCTATGGTGTGCTTGTCCATGATAAAGGCAAGTGTTCGTTTTACGCTCTTTATCAGGTGCTCCCAAACTCCTCCAGTGTGTGGAGACTGAGGAACATTAAATTGCCATTCGATTCCCTTTTTTTGTAATGCCTTGGAAATGTCCTCATTGATCCACTGCTCGATTGATCTCTTCAGTTCACGATCTGCTTCAGTTAAATTAGTGCCACAATCAGATCGCAGCATCTTGGGGTCGCCTCTTCGACAAACAAATCTTTGGATAGCATTAATTAAGGAGTCACTTTCCATTGTATATAGCCAACGCTGCCATCTTTCTTGGATACCACTGTCCAATTCATCATTCCAAGACTTCCTGTGAAGCACAGTGGCTTCCTGAAAGAGAAGTTTTCCTCTAACAACATAGGGAGATAAGAAGCCCAGGGGATCATACACTGAGCATAAAATTTGGACCGATTTTCCACGTTTCTCTGCTGGTATGCTTTCCAAGACTTCTTTCTTGTTGCTCAGCCATTTGGTAAGGTTGAAACCACTTTCAGCTAATAGTGAAGTCATTTGATGAACTAAGTTACAAGCAGCTTGCACAGTATCAACCGACTTTAAAAAATCATCGATGTAAAAGTTCCGTTCAACAGCCTGGGTTATTTCCTTGTCGTACTTGTCTTCGTTGTCTGTGGCTGTGCGTCCAAGGGCAAAAGAAGAGATACTGGGAGACCATACACCTCCAAAGAGATGAACTGTCATCCGATAAACTTTTACAGTGTCTTCCAGATTTCCGTCTCTCCAATATAAGAATCTCAGTGTATCTCTATCTTCGGGCCTGACACGGACCTGGTAAAACATCGCTTCAATATCTGCCATGACAGCGACGTCCTCCAGACGAAAGCGTATAAGAACTCCTATGAGCTTGCTAGTCAAGTCAGGACCTTGCAAGACAACGTCGTTAAGTGAGACTCCATTAAACTTGGCCCTGCAGTCGAAAACAATGCGAGTTTTATCAGGCTTGTTGACATTAAAAACTGGGAAATGAGGGATATACCATATCTTCCCCATGACGCCTGAATCTTCATCAACTTCTTCAGCATATCCACAAGTTAACAGATTGGAGATTTCTGCTGAATACTTTTTGTGCAGTTCTGGGTGTTTAGAAAGCCTGATCTTCAAACTTGATAGTCTGGATTCAGCTATTGGTCGATTATCCTCCAAATTTGGATCGTGCTCCTTAATTAGGAATGGCTAATTGATAATGGTTATCAGCGGTTTTTACTATGCTATTTTCCCAGATTTTTAGTGCACGCTTGTCTTGTTTTGAGTGAGTTACAGTTTCATCATCGTCATTGATACATCTCTCCAATCTCCAAAATTTTTCAACCTGTGTTGACAGTATGTGATCGTTGTTTATGTCAACGTGAGCATAATTGGCTATGTAACATAGTGATTGGCTGCCGCCCCCTATGGGCCCATTTAGAGTCCATCCGAGTGCAGTTCTGATGTCATAAGGATCCATTGGCGAAGAACCAAGTTTCACTTCAAGAGGTGCCAAGGCAACCGGTACATCCTGTCCAATGAGAAGCATGACGCAGTTAAAGTCTACATCAGGAAATGAGAGGTCACTGAGATGATCTAAAGTGGACAAATCAGTCTTTTTAACAATACTCTCTGTGAGGCTTGGAAAGGCATCTATTGCATAAACTGTATTCAGTTTAATAGCTTCTTTGGCCTCTCCACAGTTGTTGCCTCTTACTGTAAGAGAAATTTTCTCAACTGATGTAGTCTGCTTCTGACCTAATGTGGAAAGCGTCAACGATGTTTTATGTCCTTTTAGACCTAGTAGCTTCAAAAGTCTTTTACAGCAAAATGAACGATTGCTTCCCCCATCCAGAAAAGCATAAGTAGATATGGACTATGAGCTGCCTTCAGATGTAACAGTTACAGCGACAACTGGCAAAACGATTTTTTCCTTTATAGAAAGTGCAGATGATGCACATACTGTGGCATCAGCTTCCATTGCCTCACTGGTTTGTGTGCCCTTTTACTTGCTTGCATCTGATGGCAACCAACTTTCCAATGCTGCATGGAGTAAGTCAGAATGGCTTGATTGCATCCTTGTCTTTGACACTGTGCTGCTCTATGTCTGCCAGGATTTAGACAATTGAAACAAAGATGTTTTTCCTTGACGTATTGGAGACGAGCATCATCTGTCATTTTCTTGAATTTTCCACATGCTCTGAGATGGTGATTTTCCTTACACATCAGACATGTCTTTGAAGCTGGCTGGTCAGGTCTCTTCTCTTTACTTGGAGTTTCAACTGAAGAACTTGAATAGCTGACAAAACTCTTTACAGGATCCTTTTTGTTTTTGTAATCTTTGGCATTATCGCTACCGCTCTTACTGACCTTTCGAGCATCAGACAAGCAGCCGTACACAGGATGAGACATCTCTTCAGAAACTTCTTGAACAAAGTTCTTTACATCAAACATGTCTGGGTTCCTGTGTTCTGATCTTGCAGTTTGAGTAACCTTAGTCTGCCATCTGCTTTGATATTTGTATGGTAGCTTTTTGATCACGTCCAAGATGTTTGCTTGAGTGTTAAGCTCCCCGAGACTATTCATTGACCATAGTGTCTCTATACAACTATTTAGCAGATCAGAAAAGTCACGTAATTTCTCTGGTTCACTTGGCATAATGCTTCCAAACTCTTTTAATTTGTTTACCCAAGCTTGTGTTATGATGTAGGGCTGGCCAAAGCGTTCTGCCAACAATCGCTTAGCATGGGCATATGCAGTGTGTGGTTCCATATAGTTGCACCTTTCAATGACTTGCTTAGCCCTGCCTGTGCACAATTGTAGTAGACGACTAAACCTTGCAGACTCATCTGTAGTGTAACACTCTATGCTAGCCTCTAGTCTTCTCATAAAACGCCAGTAATGTAATGGATTGCCGTCAAAAACGTCAACTTCTACTTTAGGCAAATGTAGTGTCTGGTAGATACTATTCTGTTGTCTTTGACCTTCCATCGTAAAGTTGATCATAGCACTGAGGTCAGGATTGTGTGATGTGGACGGCTCATCCATAATATTAGCTGCAAATCTGGGAGTAGAACCCTCCATATGATTATTGTTGCCGTTCGTTGGAGATGCACGATGTGGAATAAAATGCGGAGCCATTGCACTCAAGTTTCTCATCTGTCTACTGGGAGGCATATTTTCAGAGCGATTTTCATGTTTGAATTTTCGAAAGTCATGCATGAGTGGTTGTACACGTGTCTGATATATTTGTCTCCAAACATCTACATAACGAGAAAAATGCGATGCTTCATGGCGACGCAGCACTTCCATATTCATCCAAGGCTTCTGCTGACCAATAAAGTGTACTACCTTGACATCTCTTTCAAACCGGCGCATTGCAGCAATGTAACCATACCTTGCATCATCATCAACATTGACCATATTGTAAGTATATGGAAGATGTTTGTCGAAATCGCCTGCCCATTTACGGAAAAACATATTCAGCAGTCCCTGATCACCTCCATCAAAGCTACCATTTTGACAAGCAAATGCTAGTAACTGTTCATATGGTGTCACATCCGGCTTAAACACGAAAACACCAGAATTGAATAAGTCTGGCCAGTCAACGTCAGGAGCTGCGGATAATTCCTGCCTCTGAAATAAATCATCTATGTTTGCCATAACCAAAGTGTCAGCATCAAGGAAAACACATTTACTAAACTGTGTAAGTTTCCAGCAATGCAGTTTCGTGAAACTCACACCCAGCTCAGGTCGTCCCTATGCACTTAGATTTTCATGATCCAAACTGTCAATGATGTCAAAGGTCTCCACCTGATCAAAAGTCTTTTGAAGAAGACCCTTCACCTGGTCAGACACATCAGCAGATATCAGGATTACTAACTGTCGTTGTGTGCCAGTCTGCTTCAATGAATTGGCAAGTACCATAGCAGCTGTTGCATACTGATCGTTGGTTGCTAGCATAACATAAGCCTCGTCTACTGATATTCTATCACACAATGAAGACTTCTTAAACCATTCTGTCACTTTAGTTTTACATGCAACTTTGTCAAATTTAACTTTAAAAAACTTTTCTGGCTTGCAGTCAGTTTATCAATATCACTTCCCAAATTACTCTCATTTTCAAGCCGCTTTTGCTTCACTTTTAGTGCTTGCAGTTTTAATTCACACTCCTGAATTTTTAATTCATTGTCCTTGAGTTTGCGAGAATTCTCAGAAAGCTTCCCACCAGTTTTAAAACTCGAGTAACCACTTTTGGAAATTCTCGACCGAGTGTTTGTGGTGTGTTGCTCCCCCATGCTACCTGTAGCATGTAGCTGCTGCATGTGGCTGACTGTAGCTTCGGCCTTGAAACTACCTGTGGGGGGTGGGCTGTCCACTGCTGGCACATGATGAGCAATAATTCTCTCCACTAGTTCAGCTTTAATTCCACCAACTGCTAAGCCTTTCTGACGAAGTATTTCTTTTAATTGTTCTCTGGTTTTTGTTTTCAGTTCTTCTTCTGTGTATTGCTTTTCAGCCAGTTCATAAAATTTAGGCTCTACCATTATAAACAAGCTGTGAAAAATTTATACTAGACAAATAAACCAGTTACTGCTGAATCTAGGTCACAGAACTCAAACCAGGTATTGCAGATTTTCAATGCCACTGTCTGATCAACACCAGGCTTGTAGGCTGTACAGCTTGTCCTGTATAACAAATGCAGTCATCATTGCTGTCCATGTCTGACTTTGTACTCAGCAAACCTTCTCCTGTCCTGTAGTTTTCCCAACAAGAATGGTAGAAGGATATAAAACTGTGAGAGACTACTACTTCATGATGCCCAAAGTCAAAAATTCATGTTTGAGTAGCTTTATTACGTTTTATCTGTAAAAAAATATAACAAAATATAACAAACTAATTTGAGCCAAAAAGAAAACAAAGAAATTAATAATAAAGTGAGACTGAATAATCAAAATAAACTTACATCATGGCTCTACTACTCTTGACAAATAAATGGTTTAACTGAGACAAAACAACAACAACAACTCTCTTAGCCAAGAACAGACTGCCAACTAACCAGGTAAACTAGCTCTGTCAATAGAGCATGACAGAAAGAAGCCAAGTCAAGACTTACATATGAATGCAGTTAAAGGACAGTATAGGGGGTTTACAGAATAAGAGAACACTGAACTAATAAAATAACCCAAAATCCTTCACAGTGAACATATTTATTTAATATTTGGTTCAATTGCTTCTATGTTGCAAATTAAATTATAGGTTTGATAGTTCATAATATATGTAACAGGTGGAGCCTGTACATAACTGATAAATATTTTGCAGGCTGTCACAGTGTGCCTACTGATGCAAATACATAGTTTCTTAAGATGTCATAAGTACAAGATGCAAACTTGTTTCCAAAATACAAACTGTTTTTTTAATACATATGCATATGCTACATGATTGTTTTATTTAACATATCATTAAGTGCATTGCTTGCAGCATGAGTAATTGGGCTGCATTTTTCATACCAACACAGTTAAATGCACTCATTAAATTTCTTTGTGGCAAAATGTTATACATGCATTACCTCTACAGTCTGAGTTAACAGGCTTCCCAACATTTTGTTTTTAAAGAAAAAAGGTTAGGTCTAGTGGGTCTAATTAAGTGAAGTAAATAACGTAATTTTGAAAAAATTATATTCTGCTTGTGGTTCTTTGTGAAGTTACATGCAACAAGCACCAATCTAGTTATAAAGTAAACAAAGATATAACATAGTTAAAACTACCAATTGAAATGGTGTAGCACCATTTTTGATTTCTATATATATTTGGTTGCAGTTTCGCTGTAGCATAAGTGACATTGACATGTCGTACGCGCATAAAGAGACTACATGTTAGGCGAGTCATAAACACTGAAACGTAAAAATGGTGCTTTACCTATAAACCACTAAGTGTAGTTGTGGTCGCAATGAATTGTAACTAAGCTCTAATTTTGCAGCAGCATCAGAAAATGGTGCGACTAGTCCGGATCCAACGAGTAGCTCAGATGATCAGCTAACTATTGCTGAACCAGCATTGCCAAGCGTGTTGGGACCGCAAAAGAAGCGGGACCGCAAGGCAACCAAGTATGCCCTATGCAAGGTAATGGGTGTGATGTTGATATATTGACTTTTTTTGTTTTTAACATGAAGTGTAAAGCCTGAAATTCTACAACCTCTAAATTGAACTTAGGAAATTAGGTGATCTAATGTGTTAGTATTGTTACTCACTCACCATTCATACTCTAAACAAACCCGATTTGCTTGCCATGCAGTGGAATCTGGAACTTGTTTGTAATTTTACTACAACAAATCCTCGCTTAACATTAGTAAATAATGAATTTTGGCCAAAACACCTGGTGCTAATCAAATTATTGTAAACAAAGCTATTTTCTTTATTCAGTAATGTGACTGAATGAATTCTAATGGTATATCACTTCAATAAGTTTTGCTTGAATAGCTGAAACACTTTATGAGTTTTAATTCTGGAACTATTTTTCCAGTGACAATGTAATATTGATTTAATTTCAAGTACAGGCTTTTACAAGTTTTTTCTTGTTTTACACTTGTTTTGTCCTTATGACCGCAAGGCAACCAAGTATGCCCTATGCAAGGTAATGGGTGTGATGTTGATATATTGACTTTTTTTAACATGAAGTGTAAAGCCTGAAATTCTACAACCTCTAAATTGAACTTAGGAAATTAGGTGATCTAATGTGTTAGTATTGTTACTCGCTTACCATTCATACTCTAAACAAACCCGATTTGGTTGCCATGCAGTGGAATCTGGAACTTGTTTGTCATTTTACTACAACAAATCCTCGCTTAACTTTAGTAAATAATGAATTTCAGGCAAAACACCTGGTGCTAATCAAATTATTGTAAACAAAGCTATTTTCTTTATTCAGTAATGTGACTGAATGAATTCTAATGGTATATCTCTTCAATAAGTTTTGCTTGAATAGCTGAAACACTTTATGAGTTTTAATTCTGGAACTATTTTTCCAGTGACAATGTAATATTGATTTAATTTCAAGTACAGTCTAACCTCGTTATCTCGCCCCCGTCCGTCTAAGGCAAATTTTTGGCGAGAGGCGAGTATGGCGAGATAACGGGAACATAACGAAGTTAGTCTATATGTATATACACACTGTACATAATAGTTGATTAACATAGTGTTCCTCTATGTACATATAAAATATATTTCGCATTAAGGTACCAATCAACATTAAATCAGAAATGAAAAAATGTCATAAAAATAATCTTAGAATGTTACTTTTTTATTTAAAAAACCTTTTTCGAGTATACACTTAAATGCAATAAACTTAGCAAAAGATTTAGAAATGTTCACAAATGACTTACTGACGACTGAAATAATTCAGAAGAGACGACTGTTTCATTGATGATACACGCAAGCAGTCAACACGACGTTTAATCAAACACAATCCTTGAATATCGTCGCTTGTGACTCTGTCAGACTGTTCAAAGTATCGCATCTGTGTGTCGACAGCTGCTGCTGCCTGGTCAAATTTCGCACTAAATACAGTAGCACTCCCCTAATCTAATCCTGGTGAGACACACACTACATTAATTCTATGTCTACACTCTGTTTATCGAGTACAGCAGCATTGTCTACATACCGCGGTTATATTGATCGACACACGGTATATGTATTGATCGATTCACCTCTGAGTTTGTCTGTTTGGCGACATAACGAATATAGTTTACATAAGCACTCATCCTAGCATGATGTGGCGAGGGCGAGAAGCGAGGGTGGCGACTTAACGAGGTAAATATCAAAGCAGGAAATCCGTCCTGGTACTTTCTATGGCGAGAGACAAGTTTGGCAGCATAACGAGGGGCGAGATAACGAGGTTAGAGTGTACAGGCTTTTATAAGTGTTTTCTTGTTTTGTCCTTATGACAGTTGTAAATGC
Organism: Tubiluchus corallicola; assembly: GCA_030141605.1. Classification (NCBI taxonomy): domain Eukaryota; kingdom Metazoa; phylum Priapulida; class Priapulimorpha; order Priapulimorphida; family Tubiluchidae; genus Tubiluchus; species Tubiluchus corallicola. Next base: position 190,901 of record JAQGDQ010000153.1, read on the forward strand.
TAAACACAACTGAAAGACTATTGGTAGGTGAATACACTTCAAATGTAGATGCTAATTGATCCTCCCTGTACAAACATTTAGGGAGAATTCTGTTTCAAAAATGACAATATTCGTGTTATCTTTGTGTCATAACCATAGAAATTCGCAGTATCTCAGACAGACATTAATACATTAACACACAAGATGTACTTTTCTAGCAGCTTTTTTAATTGGTACCCATCCACTAAACATTTTTGGCTTAGATCAGTTAAAAAAGTCGTCGATAAAATGAAATACATGTCGTTAAATGAGAAATTAGATGGAAATAAATGTTTTGCATCTGTAAAACAAATTGGTAATCCATAACAATGTTATTGCAGCTACAGCCTTAATTAATCAAGAATCTACCTTGCATATATTGATGTCTAAGTTTTGCATTTTTTAGTTTTTAGAATTGTAAATGTATGGATTATGCTGAGGATTAAGCACTGTATATTTTATTTGTGATTGTTTAGGAAGAGCAAGAAAAACAAGTTGAAGCAGAGGAAGGAAAAATACCTGCTAAGTTAAAGCTAAAATTGAAGAGAGGGCGGAAGCCCAAATGTAATGGTTCGTCATCAAAAGATGTGTCAGGTAAGTTTGTTCATGATTGTTTTTTGGAGCTTAATCTTTTTGCTATCTTGATTCCTTGATAAAACAAGTTTGTTTGTGAAGTGTTAGCAGATATCTCAAGTTTTCTGGTTTTACTCTGAGTATTTTGGTTATTACCATTTTCTCACAATCTCCTGATACACCTTTAATTTCTCACAGGAAAACAAAAGTAGCAGTACTTTTCTTTGTGTAAAACCCAGACTCAAAACAAAATATAAGTGCTAATTCATATGATAGAATGAAAAAAAATTTAAGCTGTAGTTACTTTTGATTTCCTCAGCGCACTAGTGTAGAAACATGTGCAAGGAATGGCTGCAGATCAGAACAGCATGATCTAGCAAGTCTTCTGCGAATAACATGCGCTGAGCTGCAGCAGCAACAACCGAGTTCTAAAATATACATTTAGTATTTTGTGAACTCTTAGCTGGTTAACTTTAAATGTGAAGACAACATTTTGACTACAATAGTGTGCATTTAGTTTATTCGTATTTAGGAAATATGTATCTTCCATTAAACGCATTTTTCATCAACATTTACACTTACTTTTCAGTGTAATTAGAATACAACACCTCAACACTCATGAGTTTAATGCGTAGCTTTTATTATTGTTATTTATTATTAACATTTACAGTGCCTTCTATTGCGTATCAACACTTCAGAAAACTGTGAAAGAGCAAATCCAATTCACCTCTGAAATGTAACTGTTAGTGTGTTAGTAGTAAAACTCTGCTCTGTTTTGCAAATTTCTAGGTGAGGCTCAACCATCTCCACAGCAAGAACCAGCGCCTCTGCCAGCCACGATTAAAAATCCCGATGTGCCTGCAACAACGTAGCAATAAGAAAATGCGTTGAAGCATTTGAATCCAATTATCTGTTTTCAAGCCAGAATTGCTGCAATTTTTACTATAGCCAATTTAAATGTACATGAATTTTTTTTCAAGTATAGTGGTAAAGTGTAACATCTGTTTTATCAAATGTATGATTTGTAAAAATTATAGATTTTGTGCAGTACAGTTTTAAATGTTGGGCACCACTTTGCAAGCTCATAAAATCTGGTGGTGTTTATATTTAGAAGGTAATATACAGTCCACAAAATTGCATTGTATCAAATGCAGTAAACAACTTGAGTATGTACCAAATGCATTTGACCAAGCTTTTATGATTCTTTCATTCATTTGTTTACAGTTATTATCAAGGAAAGTTGTTCACAGTACTTTGATTGGTTTTATTATCTCACTGAATGAGTGTTTTATAACGAAAATCATTAAGCTGATGCATTTTATACATGGCAACATTAATCCCAAATGAAAATTTTAAAGGAGTATTATATTACACATACTGAAACATAAAATTATTGTACTTCCCACAGTTAGCTCTGTTATTGTCATGACTTAAACTTTTAACTGATCACAAACAATAAATCCTAAACAAACTGTGTTAATGTTAATACAGATAGATAGTAGGGTCATATATCAATTTTTTCCACTTTGACTATTACAGCAAATAAATTTCAAGTTGCAGAACGCAGGATATGCTAACGCCTATATTTTTATACAATCTTGAAATGCCTAGTTCATTAATATGATTACAATAATTAATTTCGTTAGTACTTTATCAACATTTACTACATTAGCATAATGAATGTTGTACATCATTTGGGATACTAATTATGTATATAACACAGAAGATATGTAGCAGTCGAACACAACACAGTAATTTTCGAATTTTAACTGCAGTTGTAATATGTTGTCCACATTCACCTCATTTTACTGGTAGTACGTGTACTTCTGAAATGTGATGGCAATAGTAATTGTACATATATATAACATATGTTATATTGTAACAGGTTTAGTATAACACTAACTTTCATTGTGATTGCTTGATGTATTTTTACAGTGCTATATTTAGTCTATTACATCTTTAGCATGTTCATTGCAATTGAATTGTTTCTTTGACTTTACCTGACGTGTTTTAGACAGTTTTACCAGTTCGTTTTGATTTTAAGCAGTTTTGTAAAAGTCTTTGTATATATTTTATGTGTTCAAAAGTAGAAAATTGTCTTCATTTTACTGCAGTTGTCTCTTATTAAACAAGTTATATTCTCATTTGTATATTTTTTCTTTCTTCTTTAGATATTTCTGAACTATCCACATCTTAATTACAAATTTAGAGTAAACATTGTCTTGGCAAGCAAAGGCAACAACTGTAACAATTTTCTAATTTTGTAGTAGTAATTACTGCAAAATAATTTGCCTTAGCTGTAATTTTATTGGTGCTTGTTTTGTACACAATTTTTTAAATGTAAACACTCATACTAAAGTACACTTCAGCTGCTACGGTTTTCCTTATGTTTATGATACAAATTACTTTATGCTCAGCTAAGCTGCAGGTTGCTAAAGCCTGTTGTTGCAAGTCATGCATGCTGTTGTACAGTATCACTAGTTATTAACAATAATTACAGGCATTTGACCTTCTAGTGCCTGAATAGAGAAAAATTTGATAAACGTTCTTTACATTCATACCATTTGTTACTTTTTATACATATAATGTAACAATAAAGTTTCATGAAAATTGATGAAACCCTTTCCAAAATGGCACAATGTTCCCATATGGGAGCATTAGGCATTGCCACACAAAAATAATACAAGCTGTATTTTTAATTGTGTCACTTCTGTAATTCAATAGATTCAATGCAGCTTGTGTGACACTAATAGATAATGTTATTTAGGGCTTTCCAGTTGCTGAAAATTTCACTGCACCAAAATTGTGTAGACATATGCTGTACAAATTAAAAATTTGTCAGCTAATATAGCTTATAATTTTTTTCTGAAACAAGCACTTGCTGTTAATAACAATGTTAGGACAATGATCAATTGTTTCAACTATAAACAATCGGTAACTAGACAATGGAAAGCAGTGAAAAATTTAGTTGTATTTATACTACTACCAGGGCCATTATATGCCACAGTCTGGAAAGTGCAAGGCTTTTATTTTATGATTTTACAATGAATTTTCAAAGTTTTTACGGAACGCATGGCGACCCCAAGAATAGTACAAAGGCTGCCTGAAGCTTTAGAAGGCGATAATGTTGACGAAATTATACTACTTCCACCAGATGCTGGTGATGCTGCAGTGGATAGTGATGTTGAAGAAGATACAGATCTTTCACAACCAGCAGGGATGTTAGAAGTGTACGAAAGCCTAAGCGATGAAGAGGATGTGGATGCAGATAAAGATGTAGAAGAAGGAACAAATAGGTGAAGGCAGGCATACAAGCGTGCATTTTCTCATTCCATTGGAGATGTGCCAGTTGGAAATGCGATTGAAAAATATCCACTTTAAGCTGATATGTCACCTTCACAATTGTGGAATATTTTCTGGGATGATGACATGATGAAAAGCAATATTGAGCAGACCATCCTCTATGCAAGAAGATATAAGAATGATCACAACTTTGGATTAGACCGAGCAAACTTGCAGCGATTTCTAGGTATCATATTATTCTCTGGTTGCCACACTGTGCCATCTGAGAGAACCTACTGGAGTAACCATGTGGACACAGAAGTACCATACAACCAGATATGTTACCTGTGTGCACAAAAATACTTTTGTCTGAAGAGTATGTTGTTGTAGAGTTATGAAAATAAGTTTCAAAACTGTTAAAAATGATAAAAATAGACACAAAAATAAGACTAACAAGGTATCGTTGAAAATTACAAAATGCTATCCTGAGCATACATCTAGAAACAGTGTTCTTGCTTAATAACTCAAGCTAGCCTAATAACTTCTTCAATTTCGAAATTTTTTTACAGTACCTGGAACTTGATGTTCCCATATGGGAACACTAGGCACTAAAAGGTTAAGGTCACCTTTTGGCCATAAAGCAATTGCGGATGTAAACCATTTCATTTTTTATTTTAGTAAAACAGTGCATGGCTTCCACATTGTCAGATTTTGCTTGAAAATGAAACACTGCCAAATAGGTAAAATAAATTATTTCACAATATTTTCATCTTACTTCACAATGTCAAATTAGTTCGTTACAACGTAAAAATGAAAACCACAATTTTGCAGAATAATGTTGAATTAGATTGCTAATATGTAAAAATGAAAGCCACAGTTTTGCAGAATAATGTGCACCTTACAATCTATAAAGTATGACACTTTATGATCTCTAAAAGCATGACCTATAACAGGCTACGAAGTCACGATTCGGTTTTAGCAACGCCAACTATTACAGGACGTAGTGTGCGTTTATGTAAACTATATCCTATCTTAATTACTTGAGCTATATGGCCCGGTTCGACATTTTTTGTTGGTACTTGGAACATGGCTTCGTGAAAGTTTGGATCAAATTTTGCACCAATTTCTGGATTGAGCTGTTCCAGTCCGTTTCTGTTGAAAACCTTCAACAGCTGGTCTTCCGTCATTTTTAAGCCTTCGTATAGACCTTTTAGGGGCTGATTAGCTTCTAGGTCTTTTGTCGTAACACTTTCTGTAGCTTTTGCTAAAATGTCTGCTACTTCCAACAAGTCTTTACAAAAACCTTGGATGCCAAATAATTTTGCTTCGTCTATCTGTCGTTGCAGTCTCTGTCTAACATTTTCTCTCTCAGCTAGGACTCTCTTGTATTTATCCTTAAAATCAAATAAGATGGTAATTATATGAGACTCATTAATTGCAAAAAATACAGAGTAAGTACTGTGAGGTAAACGTAATTTAAGTACATAGTAAGGAATTCAGAGCTATCACTTATTTCGGCTGACCGGATTTTCTGTCTTACTATGCATACATAAGATCTTGTTATAATTATATTTATGATACTGTATTACAATCATACAACAACAGTTATAATTAAATTAGTCCCACAACTTTAGTCAGTACAATTGGTTATTGTTACCTCTTTATGGTAATGGGGAAGGGAGGTTTGTCAAAAACCCTCCTAATGTCATTTTTGTGGTATATCATTTAGTTTAAAAGCTGCCATCACTATTAGATGTCCTCTTCTGTGCTTCAGTGTTTACATGCTTACTAGGGTTTAAAACTTTAAATTCGGAAACGAACCAAATCCGAATCTTATTCGTTTAACTTTTAATACCAGATTGAATCCAAACCTTGTTAGGTTTTTCATTTTAGGACCACAGTAGTGTAAGAAATATAATAGTCTTGCTAAACACAGTAAAGTTTCTTAATTCTAATTTAGTTTTTCTCAGTTTATATTTAGCTTGCTTTGATTTTCACTTATTGCCATTTAAAGAAAAATGCTATTAGAATTACTATGCAAAATGTATATTATGTATCAGATGGAAATTTTTGCATATTTTATGACTGCACTTTCTTATTTTTACTATTATTAAACAAATTACTTTTACTGGACTTCATGGAGGTAAAACCGGGTTATATCCAAATGGAAGCTTCGATTTGGATCGGAATCCAAAGTTCCAAAATAGCGAAGTATAGTCCATCCTAATGTTTACTACATTAGTTGCTCTCTTGTATATTAATTGCATCAACAAATGGCATTCACTAAAATAAATTGATGTGCGTTGTTCTATTACAATGCAAATGCATAAGAAACAACACAACTTCTTATTGTTCAACTCTATATCACTTTTTCATGCATACACATACAATAAATGGCAAAACAAAGATATGATGTAATTATGATCATTGAGAGAAATGGTATTGTATTAGCACAGTAGTGTTTCTTTCTCAGATTTGTATACCGAGGAAGAAACACTTTGAAGTATACTGAGGTATACTGCACTTTCTGATATTATTGAATGCTGAATGTATACTTGGTTTGTAGGTGCATCCCTAGGCCAGTACTTGCATGAGCAAGGAAAAACTTTTACAGGGGCAATGGTCAGTCTTTCTAGCTACATTTCAGCTACTTAGTGTGAAACTGGTGTAAACCTAAAAATGCAATAATTTAATTTACATCTAATTCTTTTATCTGTGACATCATGTGTTCTGCTTCTTTCTGGAATGCTTTCTCTATCTCGCTGCTGTCAGCTTTCTTTTCTGATGTGGAAGATTCAGTCGCAGGTGCAGTTTTCTCTTCTGCTTCTTTTTCATCCGTAGAGGTCGAAGTCTTTTCAGCTGCTGTATCGGATGCCTTGTCTGCTGTAGAAGCATTGGTTGACGATGTTGCCGATAAAAATCGCAAGCGCCTGTAAAATAATTTGAGAAGAATCACTGTTGAGTACCTAATACCTTATCTAAAGAAATAAGGGCCTAGATGATAATTATCTATAAACGGTCCTCTTTCATATGCCTTTTGAAACTGTCAACTGATTAAGCACTGATGGTTGATGATGAAAGATGATTCCATGGTTGAACTACACGATGCCCAAAGAAGATGTGATCTGATGTTGGTTCTAGCTGGTTACCCAAATAACTTAGACTCATGACCACGAAAAACTCTGTGAGGCCTGGAAAAAAGTCTGCCTCAGTCAGAACAGTATTTCCACTAATTATTTTGAAGCAGTTCACAAGGTCTACAGTCTCGCGCCTTTGCTCAAGAGTAGAAATTAAAACGGGATTTAAACCAATAGCAAGACGAGTACATCTATCCTGAGTTCTTTCGAAAGCATTCTTGAGAGTAGCATTCTAAGTAAAGCACATTTACTGGGTTTAAGTGTCATCAACTATTTGGTGCACCAGTCTAAAATTTCATCCAAGTCATGTTGTAAAATATAACGATCAAGATCGACCCAAATTGGACGAAAGGGCTTTAAATCATCAACAAATAATGGGATGCTAATCCCTGGGGAAATACAATCGGTAATATCATTTATAAAAATGAGAAAGCAGTATGGGCCACACAAGGTTCCTTGAGGGATACCACTTATAACGGGGCGCCATTCAGTGGTTAAACCGTTAAGAATAACAAGTTGAAAAGGATGAGCAAGAAAGTAAGTAAATTAAGAACATAAGATTTTAGTTTGCAAAGTTACGTTGAACGAAAAAGTAAAGAAACAGAAACTATTTACTGCTGCTGTATGGATAAACCAGCGAATCCTTTTATAATTTTAGGCAATGACGAAATCGACATTCTACAACTGCAAAGCATGATCGGTGCCATCTTTCCTAATAAAGTGAAAACAGCATGGAATTCGAAATGTCATCAATAATACTAAATTAATTGCTTAGATATTATAAAGCTAATAAATAGTTATAAAATCGTAGCTAAAATATTAGTTAATGCAATGTATTGTATTGCTGCACAGCAAATAATTGCAACAATAATTGTGCTTATAAAAACAGTTATCTCCACATATTTAACTGAGTCATAGTTTTTTAATTTTAATTAACGCCCGATAGGTGCCAGTGTATCGTTTCTTAGCAACGCAGTAAATAATTTCCGCATCATTCTGTTCAGTGATTCTTAGTAGTCATTTCCGCAATTTTGTATATATTTGCCTGATATTTATTTAATATGATTCCACCGGCTCATTCGCTTGTTAAATATGATAATCCGACCTTGGTGACAAGGAAAACAGAGAAAAAATTGGTAAACGTTTCTTTTTTTGCCCTAGTACTAAATTGTAGTACTACTACTACTACTAGTGGTGGTAGTAGTACTACTAGTACTAGTGAAGAATGGTGAAGCTTTGTGCTTTGGTAATGTGTAATGTGCGTGTTCGCTATCCAGAACGATTAGAAGTAGGAGTTCGACTTATAAGTTTCTCCAACCCAAAAAAAGACTTGAGACAAATGTGACCATTGTGTCAGAGCATGCGGGAGGCCACATGAACAGCTCAACACATTAAAAATTAATAAAAATCGCACTGTCTGCTCAAAGAGAAGTTTTCTAATGTTTTATTATTACACTGTACTATTATTTATTACTGCTGGCTATTTGTAGAATGTGTCCTGCTAAATCAGGACTTAACGCACTGCAACAAGATATTCCAGATACTGTACAGCAAAAAATAGAATGTCGTTGGTTAAGTATGACTGTCTGAACATACAGTAGTATAGTTAAATAGTTCAGCTGGGCTAACTTACTTGATTTTTATTTATTATATTCAGTTTTCGTGTTTATGTTAGATTTAGGTGCAAGACACTAAAATAAATAATTTGTTTTTAGAGTAAGTAAAACTGTTATAAAAATTTTGATTACAAAACAGCATGTAAAGCAAAGTTAACACACCGTTTCATATTTGTTATTTTAGAACTTTGTTGTAACTGTTGTTATAACTAGTGCTTTTATTGTAACTATTTTTGAAACGTTGCAATAAATCTTGGTATAGTGCACATACCCCTGCGTATAATAATTAAGTCCTCGTTGTAAGGATTTACGAGACAAGTTCTTATAGTTTGGTTTGTAGCACAATGATGCATTTTCTGGAAAAATTATTTGAAATTCACCATTCTCTACTGTTTTTCACGCTTGTTTTTATACTGTAGCGATTTACAGCAAGTGAGTGTTTGTAAGAACGTGAGTTACGTGATCAAGGTGGGCGATCTATCTATTGGATGGTTTTCCTTGCATTTCTTAATATGTGTTTAAATTACGGCCTGGTGCTGTGTACCATATGTGGTACAGTATCTACTATTGCCTCTACGATTTGCATATAATTAAATTATTTGCATCATACAGTAAATGAGTATTCCAGCTATTTCTACTTGCATTTACAGGCTATTATGATCATTATGCTATGATAAAATCATGTTTTACAGTCAAAGAAAATCAGAAATTGTTGACTAAGAGTTAACCAGAAATTATATGTTATAAATTTAAAGGGAAAGTACGGTTTTTCGGGGTCTCCTTTCAAATGTAAGCCCATCATTCATCCGTACTAAAGGGCATCGCACCGCCTGTAATATTTAGATGCGAGTTTATAAGTTATTGGATTTTTTTGTGAATGCAATTGTATAACTTTGGAATTTTCATTTTAATATGCAGTTGTCTACATTTCTAAACTTTTTGATCTATATCTGATCTTCCTATACTGATCATTTTTGCATTGCGATATGAAGTTATACTTTCACATACATTTTTGCATATATCTGCACATTAATTTTGTATATTTTGAATAAACTGTGGTATGAATTTTATGAGAATTTTATTTTCCTGGACCTGTATTCATAGGTCCATTTTTAAGTCGCCTGACTTTCCAAGTTTGAGACCTTATGCTGTCATGCAGCATCCATCATCTGTCCATAATGTGAGTTTAAATCAGTTATACCTGAATCACATAGCTTGAGATTTTTGGTATGGGTAACTTTGGGACAAAATGATGCTCACTGTCCAGAAGAGGTAGGAATCTCATTAGCAATGGTGGGCATAGTAAGAGGAACCGAGTTAATGTGAAGAATTGGAAGTGGCCTAGCTGTCACCTATTGATAACCCAGCATAGACAAGAAGAAATTTGTTCCGTCTTCTAAGGTGGGAGGGAGGATGATCCATGATAGTGTGTATAGTGGTGAATTCCAAGTCATTGTGAGGAAGAGTGCCTTGTCACCTATCGTAACAAAAATATTTTATCCCTTCAGGAAAAAGGATAGCAGACTCAAGATTTTAATCAAGTTTGGTCAGAACATCACACAACTAGTAGATAATACGTGTTACATCAAACGATTGATATATGTTACAAGCTTAAATATGCACTGGGCAAGATTAACCTATTTGCAATACTATAGGTGTCGCCAAATGTAATATAGTGGTGATTCCAGATTATGTTATATACTGTTCTAAAGTGTGTAAAAAACTCTGTTATTCTGAGTGAGAAGAAAAGGCGGAAGTTGGAAAATTTTCGTACTTTAACGGGGGAGAAACGCTGAATGTGTGACATTCCTGAATTGCCCTTTCTTTATTACCAAAGCCGAAAATGTTCACTAAAAAGGATACGTATTTATATGTAAAACACTGTACTCACTTGAGTTTAAAACTGTCAAAAAAGGAGAAACGATTAATTGCTATGCTAACATATATGTTTTGCTTATTTACATACACAAAACAACAGTGAAAACAAACAAACAATTTTAAACAGTGCAATCATCTATATAAGCTAATGAAGATAATAATCTATAATTAAGCCGTGTAAATGGGGGTGATGTGTGTGTTCTCTACAACACAGTATTACCTATGAGTTAGCTTAACAGAAGTCTTTTATAACATTCGTTATATATAAAGATAGGTGAGGTACAAGTTTAAGATCATGTATGCCATGTTACTTTTGCAAGGTAATGTGGCTTTGGCAAGTGTTTGACACTTGCAACAGTCCACGACACTGTTTATTGCACCACAGTTGGAAAATATGTTGCTGTAGAATATGGTGTAGAGTGAGTATCTAGAAATTGTAAGTTTATAATGCATGTAATATTAAATCTGCAAGTTAGAGTATTTATAAAATACTAACCAAATCCCACAAAAGCATTTTGTGCACAGCCATTAATACACGAATGCTCTACACATTTTTTGCTTAATGCCACTTTAGCGATGAATAGATTAACAGATATTTATGACAATTATATAAAAGCTCACTCCATAAACTTATAACATAGTAGAATGGCCGGTGAAAACAATGCCCATAACAGTTGCATATTCCTGAACGCCTGAAAGACAAATGCAATGACTGTTTTAATAACATGTTTTATAGGGATGTTAAAAATGAACTTTGAAATACACCCATCCCATCTAATTAAGCGGGCATCTTTCTAAAGGAGCTTGGGTGCTTTATAGATCATTCTGCCTTGATATGTAGCACCCTGTCTCTAACGATCCCATTCTCAATAAAATGCAATAGAAATGCCAATTATTGGAAGTTTTATGCATGTACTACTCACCAAACATCAATAATAAAAAAATAAATGCCCTGTGGGACCGTGGGTATCTGATACAATTTGTTTTATATATAATTGTCATAAATCATTCAATAGTTGTTTGAGAAAATCCACATTGTGTAAGTAAATCCATAAATAAATGTAGGAGAATTCACAGTGTTAGAATTTGAAAACTGTGCGAGTGTGCAACTTACCGAATTTTTAAAATCTTAGAGTCCACCGCCAACAGCGCATTCACCTGCTGGGGAAAGGCCAACAACAAGTCCTGTTTTGGGCCAGCCCACAACTGCCTTTGATGCTGACGAGGCAAAGATATCACAGCAAACTGAAGAAATTCTTCACTCTATCTTGCCACCAAGGTTTGTGCATTATAATGTAATTGTAATAATAATATAATTATATTTGCACTAGTTGCACACGCACACTCACACACGCAAACTCTCACACGCACATGCACACACACGCACGCACGCACGCACGCACGCACGCACGCACACACACACACACACACACATAAAATAAGTTCGTGGCTTTTAATACATGATTATTAATTTCTTTTTATGTTAACAGAGAATTGGAAGAAGATGGGCATTTCTGGATGCAAAATGTCTCCAGCACTCCTGCTACAAGACTGGATGTTATCAACTTGCAAGAGCAGTTGGACATGAAATTACAACAGAGGCAGGCACGTGAAACGGGAATCTGTCCTGTTAGGAGGGAACTGTACTCCCAGTGTTTTGGTAAAATAAACTTTTTCGTGTTACATCTTATGTAAAATAGAATTTATTTTTTAGTTCTTGTTTTAAACATACAAGTTGCCATTTACTAATATGCCAGTTAGAGATGTGACTGAAAACAGGCTTGTCATACTGCCATGTAATGTAATTATATTTAAAATTACTGTAACTCAACTTGTACTTATGCAGTGGCTTTCTTATAAAATGTGCCGTAAATCATTATAACTCAGTTAAGTTGACTAAGGTATAGTGAAACTAATGACAGTAAGTAAATGCTGTAGATCTAATATGACCATCCATGAATGTACTTGATTTAATTGTTGTATTTTCTTCTTGTCCCCTTCCTGCCCTGTTCCGTTACATTTTTTTTCTATTATAAAGCTACAGCATTGTATTTTCTGGAGGAAAATAATTTAATTGAATTCATTTAGATGAAATCATAAGACAGGTAACAATAAACTGTGTAGAGCGAGGGCTGCTGTTATTGCGAGTGCGTGATGAGATTCGCATGACTATTGCTGCTTACCAGACTCTGTATGAAAGCAGTGTTGCATTTGGCATGAGAAAAGCTTTGCAAGCCGAGCAAGGCAAATCTGATATGGAGCAAAAGGTGATTTTTACAAAAAATATAGTTTTTTAATGGTGAACTCTTTTGTACTTGTGGATAACTATCGCACTTGAATATTTATTTAATGTTGTGGCTCATTGTATTTACAATAGTCACAAGGCTGGACAGCATGCATTTGGGTAGAACTTGGCATGGTATTTATATGCCGAATTCATGATCAGTAGCACTTCCAATTTGTGCGACACTGTCAGATTGCAATTATTATATTGTCATCAAACTGAGAATTTGTTTGTATTCGAAACGAAATTAAACATTTTAACACATGTTTTGGTATCAGAGAGAGCTAGAATGGTTTTCTTTTATTAAATAAACCGAGTTTTTAAACATGCAGACAAACTTCAATCTAGTGCACAACCTGGAAGAAAAAGAAAATAAGGAAAGTGCAGCACACAAAAAGGCTCACATTAGGTTTGCCAATGGTGAAAAAAAACTGTTTAAGATTAGAATTTCAGTTGAAATACCTGGTTGTATTTTATCAGTAACTGCATTAGGATTGCAGTAAGCCTACCTTTAATGTCTTTATCACTTTTGTATAACACTTTTAATTTAGTACTTATGCTCATCTTTTAATTAAAAGATTGAGCATTTAGAGGAAGAAAAGAAAGAACTAGAGCAGCTGGTGCAGGAGATGAAGATGAAATGTGATCAAATAGAAAAGAGAGGTTTGGAAATGCGGCAGGTAGAGGAAAAGAAGCATGCAGAAGAGATACAATTTCTCAAGAAAGCAAATCAACAACTAAAGGTGAGTATTAGTGTTGAGGGTCAAATATTTATATTTGAATGAATGTTTTGAAATCTGGATATGAAATTTGATGTAAATAAATTTGAAAGGTAGAAAAATTTGAATGCCAACAACAGTGAACTGCTTCATTTATGCTTGCATTAACGTAAAGTTGCATACACGTAATTTGACTTACAAGCTACATTTTGTGTAGCAAGAGCTACAGAGAGATAAAGAACCAAAATGAGTAAAAATTCTCCATAACAGTTCGGCGTCCCTACTCACAAACAGTAACCTCATTAAATTTGAATTTCAATTTTTTCAGCATAGGATGTATTGACAATATTTCATTTATTTATAGAGAATGTTATTAACAGCCTTTTTTGTTTTCATTTTACTGGGCTAAATTTTGCCCAAGTCGCTCAAGAAGCCATTGAAATCACAATTTGCAGTCAGGTTTCAAGAAGATGTTGTTTTCAAGAAATGATTGTTGTTTATTTTACAGACGCAATTGGAAGGAATTATTGCACCCAGGAAATAAGCATTTCATAGGAGGTGCCATAAGTTAATGACACATCACGACATCTTTCAGTGCCTTGTCTTATATATGTCTATATGTCTATATATATAATGCTTATCTTAAATTTAGTTTTATTATTGTTATACTGCAATGTGTAAACTATGCGTTAGACCCTTTAAGTGCAATTGATATTTCTTCCCCTTTATTGCAGTATTGCTACATGGCACAGTATAATTACATGCATTTAGTTTTGTTGTCTTTTATTGCTCATCAAACTTTAATTAAATAGGCAAAATTTTAAAACAAGTACAACAGGTGCATGTATATAGTAGTGACAGCTAGGTAACCATTCCCCTTCATAGACTGGTATTGATTATTTCCCACCTTTGCTTGTTAGTACTTTTATAAGATCATAATAATTATAAAGTTGTCTTACCTTCTTAATAAATTTTAATGGAAACTGAGAGACTGTATAGTAATTATAAGATTGTTTATAAATAACTATAATTTTGTTACTTAACTGCTGGTATCTTACATAACATTCAATAACAATTTTTATAATTTTAAAGAAGCTTGCACTATTCATCTTTTGGATCATTTCGCAAAAGCATTAGCAGAACATTTCTGAAATATTTTTGAGACCCTGCAACGTAACATTTTTGAGACATTTTAGAAATGTGAAAATGGTAAGCGTTGCTGATAGCATTGTTTTAATGTCAATAAAAAACGGTTATTTTAAATTTCGGTGCTTATGCATTGTTGCTGCTATAATCAAAGTACGCAAATTTGTTATTTTAGCTACTATGTTGTCGTTGTCATCGTCGTTACTGCCACTGTCATCATATTTGTTGTTGCAGTTGTTATTGTTGTTGTTTCTGTAGCTGCTTCTCCTAGTGCTATTGTTGTTGTTGATGATGTTGTTTTATATCGAGGTTGTTATTGCCATCGTCGTTATTATTGTCGTTTGCAATCATCAACCCATCGTTAGCATTCGTCACTGCTGAATGATCTATCTGATCTTATATTATCTGTACTCAATGATCCGAGTCATAGATGTTTATTAAAACAACTGAAAATTGGGTGAATAAAAGGCTAAAGTTTTTCTGTATGACGCGTCACGGTTT
This sequence comes from Tubiluchus corallicola, assembly GCA_030141605.1. Taxonomy (NCBI): domain Eukaryota; kingdom Metazoa; phylum Priapulida; class Priapulimorpha; order Priapulimorphida; family Tubiluchidae; genus Tubiluchus; species Tubiluchus corallicola. The sequence goes on from JAQGDQ010000153.1 coordinate 206,055, forward strand.
CACCGTCGTGGGAAGCGTTAAATATGGACACGTTACAAAAATTTTTGTTATATTTCTGTATTTATTTTTGTGTAGGAATTTGTAGTGTTTCGTGTTTATACTTTCATATAGGAGAAACAGAAAGAAAATGTTTTGTAGAGGAAATTCCCGACGATACTGTTGTGACAGGTAATATTGAAGTTTTGAAAATCGTAGTATCGGTAGACGGAATACTATTATATTTTAAGGATCTCAATTGTAAAATAAGTTTACGTTTCGTTTACTAATTATGAAGAACTTACATGTTTACATCATGTAATATTCATGGAAGATTAAAATCTAAATTACGAGAAAATGAGTTCAGATCTACTTTAAAAAAATATGATGTAGTGGGCCTTTCTGAAACTTGGTGTAGCCAGCCAGCATTCCAACAATGATTGAGCTATGTGGATACACACATAACGAAACACAGGACACCTAAGAGGAATAATACATCAACCCGAGGTGACCTTGCACCTTATACCTTGCAGTATACTACTGTAGCATTCCAGGTTACCAAATTACAAACTTGAAATCCTAATCTTACTTCTCAATATGACTAAAGCTTCATGACATCCAGAATAACAGGTCTTTCTATATTGCTCCACTCTATATCATCCCAGAGAATTCGCCATACTTCAAAGACCAGTGGGAAGAACTAGAAACTGAAATAGCTAACTATATATCGTTAGGCACTATAATCATAATGAGAGATGTAAATGCTCGCACTGGTAGTTGGCAATCTATGAGATTATATAGATGACAAAGAAACAGAATGACATTAGCAACGAAATTCTGCACTATAATCTTGAAATATCAGAATGCAGTAACATGGATAAAATTATAAATAATTTTGGCAGAAAGCTCTGATTTATGTATTGCATGCAATCTAAGAATTGTAAATGGGAGGAAACTAGGGGACTCCTCCGGTTTACATGTCACACTTGTGTTGGAGATAACACAGTTGACTAAGTATTGACCAGTATTGACAGATTGACCAGTGAAAATGCATATGACTGTGCTATTCCAGTGTTCTGGATGGAAAATTTTGAAACTTACTCAGACCACCACAGAATAGTATTTCAAATAAGGCGTGAAACTTTATATACAATTTCAACTCCCGCACTTAACCAAGGAAATTTGGTTGAGAAAACTTTCAAGTGTGATATGTTTGCAAAAACTAGATGTCAAACTGCTTTCAACGGCGAACACATTTACGATAAAATAGCAGACTGTTTAAATTGTAACCTGTTTAAATTGTCACATATGCTACATTCTAGTCAGAAATTTATTTTCCATTAATTGCATATGTGTCCCATGTAGTAACTAGTGCAATTTATAATTATTAGAGCTAGCCTATTTTTGGGCTGTAATTTATGAGATGAGACCAAAAGAGACCGAGAACCTGATATTGCAGGTAAAGTTACAATGGAACATGTATGCATGTTGTGATGAGCCGAAACGGGAACCAATTAGTGCCCCACTTTATCCAAACTGAACCAGATACTACATTTTAATTTCCAGTCTGAACTGAACAGAACCGAATATTTTTGTTTAAAATAATCATCACTTTTCTAAACCAAGTATCTGATTGTGTAGGGTGTTACTAATTCCAAAATGTACAACAAAAACGATGAAAATTCTTTGTTAACTATCGCTTCACAGTCACTATCTTGTTTAATGTTTTAATGTTTTATTTTTTTCTAAACTAAGTCTAATTTACAGTCAATAATTAATGCAAGTCTATGTTTTTACTAACTTATACTTATTTCTGAATGCCATTAGGCCAGTCACAAAAAAAATTGCTTCAGCCTTACCTCATGAGGTCAAAAATTGTTTTAGAGAGGATATTTTTTCTAAAAAAAAATAGTTTGATTATTTTCCACTGGTTAGAAGTAAATTTTTTTTATTTACTTCTATGCACATTATTTTCACACTTTGGTTTTTAGTTTTTTATTTCACACTACTTAATTATAGTATAATTATCGATAAATGCATATGCTCTTTTATGTACGGTATGAATGTGTATTATGGTAATTATGCTATAAATGGCAACACATTTGGCCATTAATACGATAATTTTTAGCCTCCAATACGATAATCAGCATTATAGTGAAACAGCAACCCTGGACATGAATTAGCTGTAGAAAAACATGTCGCTAAAGCATTGATGTTATAATAATTTTTGCTTTTTACATTTTAAATAAAAAAATATGCTTTTATACGATTATGCCAGATAAGTTTATGAATGTACAAAAAAAATTATGAAATTCGTAGCCGGGTATGCGATAAAAAAATTACCCGAGCGATTAGACAGAATCAAAAACATATTTATTGTTGGCTTTACTCTGCCCGTGGCAACCCACATTACTATATTTCCAAGATAATTGACCTAATTCTCATTACGCAAATTTTCTGTTTACCATGTATTAATACGAATTTATTTATACTACTAAAGATATACTTTATAGTAATGAAAATTATAGGGTGTATACCAGTCTTGGTATCAAGGTGCTAGCACAAGGTATAACATTACATTCACAAGAAAGTATCAAGTGGTACTTAGTGATGTGGGTTTTCACCTTGTTCAGTAATTATTTTGCTGCTTACGAGTTTAGCCAATTCATTCATGTTCATAAAGAGAGTGTTCTGTATGCACATGCAAGTTATACACAATTACTGGTGATTGGCAGTACAGCAGATATGCATAAAAAGTTAAAAAGTCTAACAGAAAACAGTTAAGAAAGTGACCACACTATTTGGCTAATAGTATTAGTATAGAACTTAGTAAGTTTTTTAATCAATATCCGATGAAGAACTGAAAAATCTCAAACTTGCTTATTAAACTGTAACCATGATTTTATATCATAGCTATTCACTATAGTAGCTCAGCTGTTCAATTTCATTCTCTACAATGCACTCAGCTCAGCTCAGCGCTCTGGCTGCAGATTATCTCGAAGAGTTTCTTGGCTTATTATTTATGCAATGCAGTCCATTTGCAAGGTCATTCAGCTTGGTTTCCACTGTGATCATTTGTTATATTTTACCAATAGCAGAGATTGCATGGGTGGTTGAAGAGACTGTGATATAAAACAGGTGATGTTGTTTATAAATACCCGCATAGTTTTACCAATTGTAGCAATTGTTCCGATTTGAAGTGAAGCAGGTATCTGATACTGATCCAGTTGAGGATATTTGGCACTAAATGAAAATTGGTTCATCTGTGGTGGAATGTCCGTTATTTTAATCACCAAATTGCTTTAGGTTATGTCACATAACTCAAACAAAAGTTGAAGTTTACCGATGTTAGATAGATAAGAAGTAGGCCTAATATAATTATATTTAGGAAGATTACAATTCGTAAATTTAGTCTGCATATAAGCCTTCCAAAATACACTCAAATGTAGGAGGATACATTGGCGCTTTGGCGTCATGCACCAGTGGGGAATTTACAGTGCTTCATTGCACTCCCTTCCTGAATTGTAGTCTTACTCATTTCATTCTCTGTCACCTGGCTGGTCTGAGTCATGCATCTATTTAACGTTTTTCCTGATAGCACATGGTTCCTTGAAAGAAGCGAACAAACTAGGTTATTACCGTATTTGATTTGCCACATTGCGCAGTGTTGTTATTTTTATCCATTAGGACCACTCTCGTATTTTTGCCTGTTGTTTGTATTTGCAAATTTTCAAATGTATTACTTACGTGCATCTGCATCATCCTGCGCTTCCACACAGATGTGCAATTATCAAATAGCTACAAACAATAGTATTGCTTTAGTAGGGATGGCATGGAGCTATTGTTGGCTATGTACAAATCATCAAACAATGTATGCAAACAAGTGCAAGTGAAAAGATTACATGGTTAGAGTGAAATAAAAAAATAAATTTACAAATGCAGGAAATGTTAAAGCAGTACATAAAAGTAAGTCAAAAGCTTTCCCAGCAAGTGCTGCTAAAATATCTAGGGAAGAAGGATGACACTAAAAAGGCGAGCTGTTATCACTAAGGACGGATGACTAACTATTATATTCTTGCAATTTTTATTCTTGCAGGAAAATACAAAGTGCAAATTTATGATAGAAATACTAATGATTTTTTGCCCTCAACTCCTGGAATTGGCATGCATGTTGAGGTAAGAGGCTAACACACAGGCTGTAAACTTACATATTTTTTTAGCTTACTTCTCACTTGTGTATCAAAATTTATATTGTTCTTTGGTGAAATTTGGCTGAGAAAGCCATATCAGTAATTTTGTAAGTGACCCCAAAGTCCCAGGCCCAAATGTTCTGTATTTTAATGAATTTTTACTTGTAATCATTTTTTAAATTTAAAAATGTTTCTTTTGAGGTATGTGGCTAATTATTGCATTATGCACGTTGGCCTGGAAGTTTTTGTAGGTTAAATCAGCTTGCAATAATGACAAAATCACTATTCATTAGATCACATTGTTATATAAGTTGAAAATTTTCAAGCTGCACAAGTGAATAATATGTTATTTAAAAAGCTTTAATGTTAGAAATTTTAGTTAAGTATATGTGGTTTATACTATAATAAACGTATTTACCAAGCTTTGAAAAATAATTACAGGTGCGTGATCCAGACGACAAGGTACTGATGTCCAGGGTGTACAGTGCTGATGGTCAGTTTACATTTCAATCTCACACTCCCGGAGAACATGTGATCTGTCTGATGTCAAACTCGTCACAGTGGTTTGGTGGTGGGCAATTGGTAAGCTGGTATTTAGCGCATTTTTATTTGAAGCTCAATGTTTTAAATGAGCTTTATTGTAGAGGTTTGTCACAATATTGCTCTGCCACGTGATTGGTAAGTTATTGTTCACAGTCAGTTTTATTTGTACATGAACATTGAACATTTGAACATATATCTTACTAGTTGTTCACTATCTCTGACGAGTATGATTTCAAGCTTCGCCAGTTATTTTATAATCTTGTTCACTGATGAAATAACTCCAGATAGAGAAACTAGTGAGTGTTTCATGAATGAACCTATAGTAATCAGCATACAGAAGGGCAATGATTAATTTAGCACATATTAGCTAGGTTTTGATATCAAGTTGTCAAAAACTCATAGTCTTTAATTCCAATTTAACTATCGTTTAACTTTTGACTTTCAATTTCTGTAATTGGCTTCCACATTGTTGAAAATCATCTTGCAAAGATAGCTGACCTTCCTTTTTGATGTGTTACATAGTAAATTCTTTTCCACCCTAAGATTTTTAGTAATGAAAGTTTTATCTTTCTGTTGTACACAGAGAATTCATTTGGATATACAAGTGGGCGAGCATGCTGTAGACTATGGTAAAATTGCAGATAAAGAACAATTTACCCAGTTAGAAATTCGTATGAGGCAGCTCTTGGAACAAGTGGAGCAAATAACAAAAGAGCAAAATTACCAACGGGTAACTAAGATGTTGCAGTTTGTTTGGTTGTATTTAATTATTTTTATGAAATGCTTGATAATGGATTACATTTTGCTGAAAAACCAGAGAAAGGTGGTTTAGAGTGGATGGTAATAATTTACCCTTTGTATGTCTGAGTTTTAATTTTGTCACTCTTTATCATGAACTGGTTGTCAAGTTAAAGTTGTGTTTAAGTACAATCAGTGGCGGCTCGTGCGTGAGCACTGCAGAACTGCAACACCCCCCTATTTTCACTCGATATTATCGCTAACATTCAATATAAGTCTTCTTTCTTTATACTTGTACGTTAATAATCTTTAAGTTTAATGTCAGTAGCCATCTAGTTCAAGAAAAAATTATAAAAACCTTGTATGGAACTGCATGCTTCACAGTTCCAGTGATGCGGGTGTTTGGCTGTTGTGCACCAACGGCCATGCGCACATGTCCAAGATAAGAAGCTGTATGCCTAGACAGAGAGTGCGGTTGTGCAAGTGTAAGGTAGTGTTTCTTTTTGACTAAATTTTCTTTTTATATATTTTTTTGTTTTACACAATATTAAAACAATGTCTAAAAATTTTCTGAAGAAGTCCATTAATATTAGCTATGAGCCACCACTGAGTACAATATGCATAGTTGTTAGTAATTTTTTTTAACATTTTTTTTCGCTTTATATTTGAACTTATTTGGAACAGTGAAGTTTTATCAATAGTAGCACAGCCAGACTGGGTTTATTATCCAAAGTTAACTAATTGGTATTATAGCCAAATTTATTGTTGCTAACGTTAATTTATTGTACATTGCTGTTTGAAACGGTTTTGAGGAAAGAGCCATTCCCAACAACACAATGCAGGTTTTTTTGCACAAAAAAACTACAATGCTTTTTCGGTATGTTAACGAGAACAGAAATGAGCAAATGTATTTCTAATTTTTCCATTAGAAAGTACATTTGATTGTTTACATATAAAATTAAGTGCAGCAGCACTGTTACAGCTTTGCAAGCTTGTGTGTATTGAGTGTTAACATCAATCTAGTCGTCAGTGTATGCAGCAAAGCATTTAGTAGGATTTCATACATACAGAAAAGCGCTAGTAAACTGTTCGTAAATACCCGAAGGAACATTTGAAGAAATGGACATTAGGATAATGGAGATTTGAAGGAGTAGACAGCAGAATACTTTAGATGCTTTAGAAATGATGTCTAACGGATCATTTGTCTTTGGGTGTCAAACTGGATCAATAGAAGAACAAGTGATTATAATAATTTACGAGATTTTGGGTCCTGTTATTATTATTTCAAATACATTCGTCATTCTTGTGATACTTTGTGATGAAAGACTCCATAAAGTACCATTTTATTACATTGGAAGTCTAAGCTTGTCTGATTGTGTAGTTGGTGTAGGTATCATTTTGCGTATGCTGACAATGATATCAAAATCATTTTGTACACTGAACATTTGTCATGCCAGTGCAATTCTTCTTGGTGTTGCTTTGCGGTGTTCTGCACTACTTTATGTTGCTGTAACTGCAGACAGGTACATTTCTATTACTTATGCACTCTTTTATTCGACTCTTATGACTACAAGACGAGCTTGGATTAGTATTTATTCAATATTCACCTTCGGAGTTGTGCATTTTGTCATCTCCTATAACCTGTATCGTTTAGATTTTGCCGATGGATATTACATGGAACACTGTATTTTTTTCATACCTCGAAGATATGAACGAATGTTTGGCATAACAACTGCAGCCGTTCTAGCAATGTTCTGTTTTCCACTCATTGCTTACTTCTATATTAGTATAGCAAGAACAGCGCTGCGCCATTCGAAAGCTATTGCTGACACTCACAACATTGTTGGTAATGGAGACAACAGGAAGCAATTTAAAGGAAAGCTGAATCTTGCAAAGACCATGGGAATTGCGTTTTTGGTGTTACTTGTCTGCTGGTTGCCTGTAGTGCCATATGCCTTGGCACTCAGTGCATGTTTCAAACAAGACAGCATACAGTGTGACAATTTAGAAGTGCATTCAGAGTGGATTGCTTTGTTGTGTGGCTTGAATTCGTTAATAAATGTCTTTGTTTATGCCGCCAAACTAAAGCAGTTTCGAGCTGGAATGATGAATTTAAAAACAATCATTTTTAGAACTACAAGACTTTATTGTTGTCACTAGATTAACTCACTAAGTTACAATTTATTGAATTTATTATTCTGAAAATATGCTGTAGCTTCCTGTACCTTGCCATGATACCTTAGCCACTTGAAATAATGTTCTGAATCATGCTGCTACTGCAAGAAAAATGTTTAACTTAGTTTATGATGAGTAAAACTGACAGTTATCTTTAGTGTTTTCATAATCTTGATCATGAGTAAATGAGTAATGAATTGCCCACTATATTAATTTTGCTTTGGAATGTGGCTTTAAGGTTCTGTAGCCTGGTTGTATGTAACAATGTTCACCATTAACATTGTAGTTGTAGTAGTTGTGTACATATAGTACTTAATGCATCTAAATTGCTGTAAGAGATTGGGCTTACTGAGCCGCCAGTTTATCGTATAAATATCGTAATATAACAGACATGTTGCTAGTCTAATCTTTGTTAGTCTATAATTAATATAGGTGATACTGAGAAACACGGCACTATAGTAATAGTAGTATTTTTTAATGCTTCGGAGACTGAAAGAATCGTAATGTTTTAGACATTTTTTATAATAGGTTGTTTGAAGTGTACTTCTCTAATTATTTTACACCCACTTCTAAGTTTTCCCATTTGATGCATTTTTATATTTTTGTGCTAATAGTATTTCTCGTCTTTTTGTTGTCCTAGATTTAAAATCTAAAAAATTTTTTCCGAAGGTTCATGTTCCTACTTGATGGAATGGTTATCTCAAGATGTGATTTGAAATGCAGTCATAAACCACCATTCAAGCTAACTCATTTATCTAAGATTTGTGTAAATTACTTTTCTTTGCATTGTCAATGTGTAATTACTTTCTATATACTCACAATTTTTAATTGAACACAAACATTGATGTTATTACTGCTGTATCTTTGTGGCTGTTACCATTGTTGTCAGTAACTTGCCGCTGTACCAAAAAGTTGGGGTGAAAAATGAATTTTTTCTTGCATTTATTGATTCTGCTATTCCAACATTGATTCATGGATGCTTTTTGTGTATGTTACATTACAGAGAGTTAGTTAATTCATATAAGTCAAACTTAATTCATATAATCCAAATGCTAATTTGCTTAGTGTTTGGGGGATATTATTCAGTATTGGTCATTGGGATTGGCTGCTAACTTTTGTTGAGCCTTGGTCTATGTGTGCCTATGATTCTAATCTGTTAAGTTTTGACTTGCCCACACAATTTTAAAGATAGGGTCCAAACAGGCCTATCTGGTATAGAAAAAATGAATTCAGCTGTGCTTGCAGTGACATTGTGATGTAGGTCTATGTACATTATCGGAAATGCAGAATGCCAGTGAATGTTTCTTTTGTCTACTGGTGTTAAGTTTTTAGCCAAAAGACCTGAGAAAAAGCAAATAAAAATACCTGAGTTGAAGTAAAGCCAAAAACCACCTACAGCAGCAGGAAAAAGCACAACCTAGATCAACTTGAACTAAACTAGTAAAGAAATTGTATGTCGCAGTGCACTCTGAATTTTGTAGTACAAGTACTACTACTACTACCCTTTGTGTAAAAGTAAATCGCTCGGGCCATGTTAGTAGCAAGCACTACTCTTTTTATAAAGAAACTATTATTTAATGAAACTGTTCATCTTGCACTAGCAAGCGATATTAACAGTCATAAAATTATATGAATGACATATGTTCAGTGCAGTTGATTGACATGCGAATCGTTATTTCGTAGACACATCAGTGACGTAGCTAGAGCTTGTAGTGCCAAGCCCCTCCTCGAAGAAAGATATAACGTAGCAACATCTATTTGATTTCAGAATACTAAAATTTAGCGATGAGTCAGTTGTGAATAAATTGATAACAATAAAACACTACTGAAATAAATTTGTTTGTGAGTCTTTAAAGTCTTCAAGCATGCTTCAAAAGCTGCAAAAGGCTCACTAAGAAGTTTCATCAAATGATTAACACATGAAAGAACATGATTATAAATGTTGCTTCAGTGAACTCAAGATGTGTACTATAAAAATTTTTGAAAATAAAGAAAAAATATTTCAAAGATATTAAATCATTAATAGTTATCATCTTCCTTTGTGACAAACTCAGCAGTAAGTGTTATAACTGGTGTTTTCATGGAAAATTAAATTACGTTGGACGTTTTGCTTTTTGTTAAGAAAGATACACAAACCCATCGAGCAACATTTAAGTTTAATAAATTAATGTAATGTTCAGAAAATCACACACTGGCATCGAATAGCTGATTCACAAACTTGAATGATTTCTAAAACAATAAAAGTGCAAACGTCATAATGCCTACGACAATGACATGCAAATTGTAAGAGACAAATTTTAGGTCACTACACCTGCAACAATAAATGAGAAAATGAGGCAACAATGTTTGCCTATTGTAGATATAAGTTTTGTAATATATTTCTACTGGTCTGACAGAATGAACTTTTTCAGTGCACTTGACCTTAACCTCCTCCATAGCTATGCTGCATTGTTTGTATTTGATAAAAGAAGAAAATTGACACAGCTTTTGATTTAAGTGTTTTATTTTTTTTACAGTATCGAGAGGAACGATTTAGGCAAACAAGTGAGAGTACTAACCAGCGCGTACTCTGGTGGTCAGTTGCACAAACTTGCATTTTACTTTTGACTGGTTTTTGGCAGATGAGACATTTAAAGAGTTTCTTTGAGGCCAAAAAACTTGTGTAGTATATAATTTTTGATATAGAACTTTAAGGTGAAATGGCCATATGGGGAGTGGTGCGGTATCTTTCAGGAAGAAGTATATTGTCAGCAATAGGATGGTCAAATTCAAATGCAACAGAAAATTCTGTGGAAAATGTTTTGCTCAATGGCGAGAAAAAGGAAACAATTTGTACAAGTCGATTACTATAATTTATCATCTGTATTGTTAGATATTATAACTAAGTCTCACACTATCATAGTTTTCTCATGTTGCTTGATTATCTGGTACTGCATTACATTACATTTTTCATGCTGTGGATTATGGGCTTTCTTATTGAAAAATTTGCTGTGTTTGATGCGGTGTCGTCAGGTACACTTAAGTTGTGGTTAACATATACAATCTACTGAACTAAAGATGCTTCATTTCATATTATTAATTATAATTTCAGTATTGGTACAAGACAGGTGGTAATTTATAAATTTTGGGTGATTGGAGTTACAGTGTGTTATTTATTACGTTTGTACTATTTTTTTTTCATTTTCAATACATAAATTCTGGTACAAATGCAGTTTTGTATATCTTAAAATGTCTTAAACAGCAATATTGTTAAGACTTTTCATATTGCTTAGTGTATTTCATAATCGCCGGTTGTTGTTTGTAGCCAGTTGATCGTGTAATTGATTCCTCATCAATCTTGTTTCGCAGTCAGCTTCTGGCATTTGCAGCTACAGCCTTGATTCTGTGCAAATATCTTATAAATCATTAAGTTTGGTTTTATATTTTCTACTTGTTTATTGTCATCTATGTCAAGTGGCTCTTATCACATTTTGCCAATTAATTAGTTTTTAACAATAAATTATAGGTTTTCTAAACTATGTTACTTGCATTGTTTTGCTTTGCTTTATGCATTTCTGGAAAATGAACTAAAACCACTAGTTTTGTTTCATAAGTTTGGGGAAATTGACAACTGTTTCAGTGCGACTTACTGTGTCAAATATGTAATGTATTGCTACTTTTTTAAAATTTCGATACAGTTGAACTTTTTTAATAAAGTGATAATAGGAATTGACATCAAGTTTCTGAATTTTTTGTAGTAACAATTTGCAATTTTAAAATGATACATCACTGTCGCATAACATCATTTTTTATGAATTTGTCTGTTTTACATTAAACGTACATTAATAACATTTTTAATTTACTGACGAACACCATTTTTTATTTAAAGTTTATTTCAGCATATAAGAATACCATACAAAAGTTAAAAATTTACACTAAAAACTAAGAAATACTACATGTCGTGGACTATTAAAAGGTGCAAAAATTTACGAAAAATAAAAAAAGCATACATAGAAATTAAAAATACAAAGCGTCAGTTAAAAAGCCAGCGGTTACTACATATTCTACATAGTTATTCTATGCTATATAACTAAATCTTATATAATTATAGTTATATAGACAATATAATTTTATGTCCAATGTTATTTTTATTAATAAATGGGTTAGCATTTAAAAGCGGTTAAAATTGAAAAGTTTGTTTTCATCTGCAAATCTACGGAGTTTCAGCACCCAGGCATTTAATCAAGCCTAACTGCCTAAGTTACCTTGTGGCTACCCTCTTCTATATAGCTTAAATAGCTATATAATACTAGTGGTAATATATATCAAGCAAATACTTTATTAGTTTAAAATAAAACATTTTAAGTGCTTTATGTGAACTTATGTCAGGTCCTTTGTTTAATTGTTTTCATCGATAATAATAACAGAGCCCTGTATCATTTACGTAGCAAATACGGATTAACAAAAGCTACCAGGTTGTATAACAATCAAATGAAAATAATAATTAGCTTCATTAATCATTAACCGAACGTACTACTGTACTAATAACAGCAGCAGTAGAAAAATCTCCTTTTTGCTATTATCAAGGCAGATCGAGGATTTGAATTAATTTAGTAGAGCGTAACGGTAAATTTTTTAGCGGATGCGAATTCAAGTTTGCCACCAAATTTTTTTCGGATCGGGAAATTAGTCGATCTGCTAATCTCTGCCACGTACGTAGTAAAGTTTTATCTATGGTTTTTTTCTTGAGTACCTATATGTTTTTGTTCATTGTGTACTGTCCTCTTGTGGTGGATTTGTGAACCACACATGTAAACAAACCCGGCAAGGCGATTATGGGGTCGCGAAATTTGTGGAGGATTGTTTCTTTAGCAACTTCAACGAAAACTAACCATCAGTTATGTACCAGAGTCATAGGCTTTCGTCATTTTGCAACAGGCAAAGGAAATTCGGTTGGTTTTAAAAAAGTGCTTTCGTATGTTTTATTAGATATAACTACACAAATTTCATAAATTTTCACACAAGATACTACTTTAATTCACTTACTTACTATAAACTACTTGAGCTTAAAAAAATCAAGCAAACTATGTAATTCGGATGGCTAAGGGCCAAAAGAAACTGTTTGAGTTGCACAGTAAACCGAGTTCGGCGAAAATGGTTTTTCATGTATCCATTTCTTAGTGGATGCACTGTGCTTGTGTGCAGCTATAATTTATTGAAACTTAGTGTGCTTTAAAATAATTAATTGGTGAATAATCTATTTAGAAAATGCCTAGCACCACAGCTCAAGCTGGTACCGCCCAGTTATCATAATTAAATTATCAAGAGTGAAATTTGATATGCAAGGCTTACACACTCACGTGCACACATAAAATCAGTGTCTGCATTTATTGAGAAAGACAGTCTTTCACTGCCTATTTAAACTGCTGGTGGAAGTTTGACCAGGAGCAATAACATTGCAGTTACTCAGAATTTTCCACTTTGCCATTTTATTAAAAAGGTAGAACAGTGAATTACTGGTATGCAAATTGCTCACAAATCAAATCAACTTACACGTGTCACATGCATAAATACGCTGTAGTATTCATTGATGAGCTTTTCACCCCTTCTGATGGGACGGCCGGGAAAGTGCGCATTCATTGTATTGACAATGTTTCTGCAAGTCCGAGATATGCAGAGCAAATACAATGGATTTTGCATAAGCTGTTCCCCTAACACATACCAAATCCAGTGAAATGTAAAACATTTGAATTACATATAACTGAAAAATGTATAGTCTACTTTTGTGGCCTTTTTGTACAAATTTATATCTTTATTATTTGTATGCGTACATGCCTAAGACTTTGTAGAGCTCAGAGTCAAGCGTATGTTACAGTTACACTGTTTAATACAGACACTGAATTTGTCATTGCCACGATTGTGCAACCGTGTTTTTTTATCGTTGCCTTTTCAGATAAGGATCCATATTTTCTCGTCAATAGCTTTCATTGGTATATTTCATTTCATGAGATTTAAGTGGCATTTTACTAACTTTTTTCTTTGAATTGACTCATCACAACTATTCTGCATTTTAAGGACAATGAGGATGTTCAAAAGAAACAACCAGTAGATATGGAAGAACGACGCAGACAAATAATGGCTAAGGGCCTACCAAAACAAAAACCGATTGAAGGTGTGAAGGAAATCATTGTCATTGGAGCTGGAAAGGGTGGTGTAGGGAAATCTACTACTGCTGTGAACCTTGCACTGGCACTTGCTGACATTAATAAGGTAAAAAAATAGTTGTTGGTATTGCTAAGATTGCTAAGTTATTATGGGTTGTTCTTTACCATTTTCTGCAAAGAAATGTAAGTTCTTGGAGACTATGCAACTTGTATATAATAATATATATATATATATACATTAATGTATGTAATGTAGCTTTATTGACAGTGTTTAACTCGCTTGTATAAAATGATATCTTTTTTACTGTGTTAACTGCGCAAGAGAAACGTTTGTCTTAAACCTAGCTGATTCCCCTTTTTTTGTAAAAATGAGGTTCTTAAACATATTTTTTCAATCCTTTATGATTTTACGGGTGTAGGCCTATTTATTGAGAAATTGCGTTTCAAAGTAGATTTAAGCCTTGAGTCTGCAAGTTTAACCTGTAATGCCAATACTGCTCTTTTAATGTTTGATAGGACAGCAAGATTGGACTACTAGATGCAGATGTGTTTGGTCCGTCAATTCCTATGATGATGAACTTGGAGGGACAACCAGAAATTACCAAAGGTGTGTCTTTAATAGCATCGCTAATAATCTGGGAACTACCAGCAAAAGTATCACACGTATTAAATTTTCAATGTTGTCGCTGTGGTGCAAATTTGAGTTTTCGTGGTGAAGATCAAAAACAGTTTTACATGTATCCATTTATAGCATGTTGCGGGACTGTAGTGTGACATATGTTGTATGCTGTATATCCATTTAGATTGTATTGTGAGAGATCAAAAACGGTCCTTGTAAAGATGGACCTGGGCACTTGTTGATCTACAAAAGGGCCTAAGCTGTGTCCATAAAGTATGGACTCAAATGTATTGCAAAAGAAATACACCCAGATGTCTACACATCACTGAGTTAACAAAGATGATTTGGTCCCAAAAAGGCTTGAGAAAACTGCAGTTATCAGGCAAATCCTCCTGCTGGGATTTTTTCATACTATAACTAGCATAGCATGTGCTATATAGTCTCATGGCTAAACAAAAAATCCATTCTTTATGAACAACATCTGCTTATTGTAGTCCTTTATTGAAACTTTACCAAACACTTTCCTTGCAGGAATGCTATTAACTAGGAATATATGGTTGACTTTTGTTTACAGTTTATTTATTTGTCAGCTGAATTAATTAATGAATATCTAGATTTAACAGTAAATGATTATAATTACCATCATCTCCGTTGTTGTCTGTTTAATTTTGATCATCATCATTTTCATGATTTGTCATTGTGGTTAACAACCTGAACATTATATCAAATGAAAACTGCTTTTTTGTTTTAGGAAACTTGATGAAACCACTTCAAAATTATGGAATTCAGTGGCATGTATAATGACCTGTTCATATCTTCATATATATAATGATAACTTTTTAAATTATTCTTTACTCATTTTGGCGGACATAAATTGTAGGAACACTAAATTTTACCAATATGTAATCAAAACAATTGTTAAGCAGAAAAAAGTTATGTTTCATAGACCTTTGTCTCTTCTTAGAAAGTTTTAAACTAGCACTATTAGATACTGTTAACCATGCAGTACTTTAGAAGTAATAATTCGTATTTAAGATACCAAGGTGGTCAGAATTACCTGCTAACCTGACAGTCATGAGTTGAGTTTAATGAGTTAATCGTGGTAGTAAACTAGAGAGTTTTTCAGCCTGATCTTTTTTAATTTAGCATTTTCCTTAAACTTGGAATGGTTGTATGATATTTTTCTAGCATGTCGATGGGCTTTCTGGTTTCCAAGGATACACCTATTATATGGCGTGGATTGTTAGTTATGACTGCTGTTGAGAGACTCCTACGACAAGTGAGTTATCTGTATACCCTTCACATCCAGCAGTTATAGAATTTCAGTAGCAACTAGGTAAATTATTGTCAAGATTTCCGATTTTTTCCAGAATTATTCCGGTTATGCATGTGAATAGGACATTGATTAAAAGACAACATAGAGATAATCTTAATACAGCAGGCACCGCTTAATAGACTCACTTTGGGACCGACGTGTTTTGATCCAATTAACCGACTGAACCTATTAACCAGTGGTTGTAGTATTACAGGCATAGAAGTATGAGTCATCAGCTTGCTATGCACTGCAACGGTTTTTAATGAATTATTTTAGAAACGAAGTAACACCTAAATTCCTTTGTGCAGTTAAAAAGTAGAAAAATATTTTAAAATATTAATTTATGTAAGTAAATTAGCAATAAGTCAAAAAGTATAATTTTCTAAATCACAGACTTTTCTGTCTGTTTATTTGCAAAAATTACAGGAATTCCTCCAAGGTCGGCAGCTTCATTTTCTCGCAAAGAAGTTGGCCTACAAAGTTCTCGTAATTATAAAAATGTTGAAAATCTGTTGTTGTGCGTGACTAAAACAGTTCTGAATCGTCTGCTCACTTATTTGCTGTATGATGTTTACTCTTGTAAGTCATACAAAGAATACCAGCTGATTATACCGTAACTGCATCTTTGACTGTTAACTCATTAAGCCTGAAAGCATGATTTGCAATGAGAGCATCAAAAGGAAACTGCTAGGCAAGTGATTAAATGTTTAGCTTCCAGAAATTCCATGGGTAACAGTGAGTGAGCGGGTAACAGATTCAAAGCAAAACCGCTTCACTAGCGTATTAGAGTATGATAAATGTACCTGCTTACAAACAAATCGGTACTTAACATGATTGTTTCTGCATACATAGTGCACAAAAGGGAAGCAAAGATGACCTAAAAGTAGGAAACATACAAATACTTATTTTAAGTAGGTAAAGGAAAAATATTGAGTCAATTAAGCGGAGTTATTTGAGTCAATTACCGATATGTATATTTGAATAGAAGCGGCTCATTGTAGACGTTTTTGAGTCAATTAAGCGATTGAGTCTATTAACCGTGAGTCTACTAAGCGGCAACTACTGTGTAACAAGAATAATTATAAATGGTGATAAATTCCACAATAAAAAGATAAAAGAAGGTACACCGTGCAAACCTATCACTGTGAGCTATCTCTAGGTGAAAAGAGAATAAAGGGCAAACATAATTGATCACTGCATCTTAAATTATTTTCTCATTAAGTCACTGAAATGTCCTCCCTATTATTTTTTCTTTCCTATGAGATTTTTTATTAAATGAATGAGAAAGTCAGGTTTTGCAAAAAAGGCAAAATGTTAAATGTCCTAGATTTGGCGTAACCCATAGACGTAACAGCTGCTAGCTAACTTGTTAGTTGTACAGTGGAACCTCAACTTATGAAAACCCCATTATACGCAAAATTCAGAATACGAATCGGGCTTCGAAGAAATTTCCTTCCCATTTAGCAAAAAATATTTTAGATACGAGAACGAAAATCGAAAGTGCTACCCAACAACGGTCCTCCCAGAATGCATTTTTCTCTAAACGGCCAGCAACCAGAGAAGCTGAAGGTCAAAGTGAACCAAAACAAGCAAAACACAGTGAAGAAAATTAGAAAAAAGTAGAAAAACAAAATACACAAAAAAATAAAACACAAAATGCACAAAAAAATTAAAATTAAAAAAATTGATAGTGTTAAGTTCATTTAAATGAATTCATTTAAATTAAGTTATGTAAACTTACGTATGATTTCTGCCATCTGTCAAAACTCTGTTCGCCTCCTCCTCCGCCATCAAGCTCACCTCACACCCCCCTTGGGCACATTTGCCAGACTCGCCAGGTAAAGTGCCATTATTCATAACAACATTTATCATTATTTTTCATTGATTTTATTATTTTCTCATTGGTTTTTAACATTTATGTAAATGATTATGTTGTCCTTAACAAACATATTTCGTTCAGGTGGGTACAATATTTACACTTTATGGGACTGTTTTCCGGGGGGGGGGGGGGGGGAGACGTAAATATTGTCTCATAATACGAAAATTCCAAGATACGAAAGCCCCACCAGAATGAATTAATTTCGTATCTCGAGGTATCACTGTATATGTCTGACATATCTACATTGTTGTAGCTCTTTGCGGGCTGTTTAGTATTATCATATTTCAGTCGAGTCCTGATTCTTTTAGATTATGTTTCATTCAAATACACGCCTGTGTCTTTTTTTAACATGCTGTAAGCCAGAATTCAGTACCAAGTGGCAGGGCTTACTACTAACATTGATTGATTGCATTGGCTTACTACTAATATTGAATGATTGTATGACGATCAGGCCTAGCTGATTACTAAGGATAGTCATCTTAGATGCGATGCTGAACAAGCATGGGTGTTTAAGCTATGTTCGGACATAGATGCACCCCCTTTTCAATGAGACAAGTAGCTAAAGGCAGAATAACAGGTAAAACTGGAAAACTGCTCAAAAGCAGTTCTCCTGGTGGTCACCTATTTATTTGTTAAACAGTTTTGGTATTGCTTAGCTTTCATATTTAAGCACACACTATAACCACCCAGCTATTATTTCACCCCTGTTCAAGTCAATATATAGTTCATCAGTTAAAATGTGATTGTCTGTTGTCAGTACTTGTTTTCTTTGATATGTTTAAGGTAGCATGGGGTGAACTTGACTACCTAGTGATAGATCTTCCACCTGGTACAGGTGATGTGCAGCTCACAATATGTCAACATGTACCTGTGTCAGGTAAGTTGATGATTATTTAATGCTTGGGCATTGTATGTCAGACTTAAAATTAAATTATTTTTCAGAGAATTGATCATTAGTGTTCAAAACACAGTAGACTCCACTTACTCTGGCCCTATTGCTGGAACATAACTGTATAATACTTTAACTTAGTAAAAACCTTCTGTTTGTTAATTCTAAGCTTTGCTTTATGAATCCATCTTGAGTGCTGTGAAGAACACAAAATTGTGAAGTAGACACACAATTGAACCGCATTTTAACTTGACAATGGTGAACCTGCACCAATAATTATTGTATTAACTGTTGAAATGCAACGTATGCTGGAAACACTGCATTGTGGACTGTGCAGCCGTGACTTTTCAAACATGCCGACACTTCACCAAACTCAAGCAAGACATTCAGTCACATGTTGGAAAAAATTTCCACTAAAACAGACCAACTTATCTGCATTCTGTATAATGGTCAATTGCATATATAATTAGGTTAAACTAAAATGCAGATTCTAATTGATAAACAGTTGTACACATGAGAACGTTTAGTCAAATAAATGAATGCTGAATCATCGCTGATATTAAAGTTACATTTATGTAATGGCATCACAGATAAACAATACATACTTTTCGTAGGAATGTTAATTAATTATTGCACTTTACTTAAAAACTTTTCGTAAACAGTAACTGTGTGTTAAGAGAATTGGCCTTGTAAACAAAATAAATAAACAATATGCAGTGTATTAACATAGAAAAAGCTACTTTATAGGCCTCTCCGGATTACAAATCCAGCCGTTTAAAAAATTCATTTAGCTTTGCACCAAAATGGATTTATTAAGTAGCATACATTGTAATAAATAATTGGTGAAAACCATGGTGGAATTTAATAAAGCCATCAGAGAAGCAAAAACCAGTTGCATTGTAAATTATACAGCTCTGTATTAGTTTTGTTGGCATATGATAATAAATCTTTATTTATACACGTAATAATGATTTTCTTGCTACTGACAGTATGATTTGGACTTGTACCGAGTTTGTACTGCAGCAAGTTTTCATTTTATTTTAGGTGCTGTTATGGTTACCACACCACAAGATGTTGCACTTCTTGATGTTAGAAAAGCTGCATTGATGTTTGACCGAGTAAAGGTGAAATAATGCTTTTGTGGCATTTGCAAAGATTTATTTGGGCTTGTACTGATTTTACAATGAAAGTCTCATGTGATGTAAAACATTTGTTAAAGAATAACCCTTTACTTTGGCGTAGGATTCTTTTAATAACACTTAAAACGTAGTAGAATAAATGAAATATCAAGCAAGGAATGTGCCTTTTGAGAAGTATGTGTCAGTACATAATATTTGTATGCTTGGCACTCTAAAATATAACAGCCTGTTCATCTGCTGATGCTAAGCAGTCCTGCCATTAGTTGGTGCTAGCTAATTATGTATGAAGCAGTGGGCAATTGAGTTGTTGGCACAGGTTGCTTGCTTCAGTGGTGTACTTAGTTGATTTCAAGTAGGTCTTTTACAGAATTAATTACCAATAATATATTTTAACTTTATTACAATTTATTTAGGTCAAAGTGTTAGGTGTAGTACAAAACATGAATATATTCGAGTGTCCAAAATGTTCACACAAATCTCAAATCTTTGGCGACGAAGGTGCGCGAAAGTTAGCCATGGAATTGTCCATAGACATGCTTGGTAAGTGTAAGAGATAATATTGTGTTCATCATAACCAAATATTTTTTATATATTTTCTAAAGTGTTTCTAAATGAACATTAATGTGCTGGGCATAACTTGATCCAGAACCAGTTTTTGAAGTTGAAGATCAATTTCAATGTGCTTTATGGAGTTTCAATTTAATGTATAAACATAAAAGAAATGCTCTAGTTAGATATTTCTGGTACCAGTAACTATTTACCTTCATCCTACAGCTTGTCCATTCCATGTTCTATTTAATGTGGAGTTTAGGAACTAATCCTCTCCAAGCTACAAAAGTAGTTGTCTAGATGAAAATATTCAACAGTAGCCTGTTTTTGCTTTTGTAAATGTAAGAAATGTAAGAAAGAAACAGAAGCAGGATCAGACATACAGATGCATCACATGTAATACACTTATTTGGTGATAAACTAATTGTATGTTATTACACCTGAAAGGATGTGACACACTTGCGTCTCGAGTTGTATTAACTGCTAATTGACATTGGCAAAATTCTATCAACATTTTCACTTGATCTTGATTTTAGTTGGCAGTGTTAATCTATACACGTTGTAATCATTGATTTTTATCAAACTGTTGGTGCAAACCAACTTAAAAGAAATTCAGGAAGATCAGACCACTTATGTGATTGCAGTTGATTATTGTGCACATACAGTTTTGTGTAAGTTTAACTATTGTAGCACGACCAAGGTTGGTAATGTGTTAATGCCATTTATTTGCTAGAAACAAAAACCTTTTTCTTCCTTATTCTTGCCTTTTTAAATTAAGGTGATATTCCTCTGCAAGTTATGATACGGGAATCATCCGACTCCGGGCGACCAGTCTACGTAAGCCACCCTACCTCATCTGCAGTAAGTTGCAATTCACTCTCTATAGATTTTGCTAAATCAGCTGGTATTTTGTAATTACACCTAAAAGTGATATAAATAAAAGAAATTGAATGTTAGCTTTGACAAGTTAAGAACGGTTCAGTGGTCATTGGATTTTTCATTTACTTGATTTCACATGATATAGATGCAATAAATGTTGTTAACCTGAATCCATGTAGATTGAAACATTTTTGCATAATTCTGATTCAGGTAATGCAAGTTATAGTAAGCTATTGCTTAATGATGGTAATGGATTTCAAAAAATACACTATTATGAAACATGCTTAAACGACGTTGCGTTTTCAATGGGGAAGCGGTACTCAATGCGTTAAAACCATCGTAGTTGGCCTCGTGTAAATCATACGTTTTATTATTTTTGTTGCTTACCTTTTTATGATATTTTTTTATTGAAGGTGAAAAGAATTATTCATTGAAAGGTTGAATTTTCAAGTGAAGTACTCTGCTGTATGTCTAGTTATCTAAATGTTATGATAATTTTTTTATACTATTTGTCACACTGCAAGTTGAAATTTAGCATTCACTAGCCAAGCCTACTTAAGATAGCTGTTTGTGGTGAAACTGTATCCTGGCTTATTATCAAAGCTGTCACTGTACTGGCAGGCAGAGGTATCTTAGTCGCATTCAGATGTACACCTATGGATCGACCCTCACTGCGGTAAACATCCAAGATTAGTATAGCGAATGAACTGCCCATGGGCGTACTTAACCCATTCAGTGAAGAGTCAGTCATTTACTGACCAGTATGGCTTAACTTCAGTTGCTGAGCAAATATTGTTACCACTCTGCTATAGTGGTAGTGTTGTCTGATGATATGCAAATACTCTTGGCTTGCACTAAAAGCTTCTACCTGCTGATCTATGTAATGAGAGTAGTCACCAGCAATCACTACCAATTCGAAATTTTAAAAATTGCAGATAAATTTGTATTCAAACTTTGATTGAACAGAAAACATTTTAAACATTTCAGGTAGTCAAGTTTACTGGATTTAATTTACATGCATTGTTCTGTTAATTATGTTACTTCAATTATGTTCCTCTTTTGAAATTGCAAGAATTTTGTCATTTTTTCAACCTGCACATTGCGTTTCTTATGTAAAACTTGTTAGTTTCTTTTCATATTTTAAAATATGAAAATTCATATTCATATGAACATATTGTAAATTCTTTTTTACAGGCAAAAGCTTACAGAGAAATAGCGTTCACAGTGGTTCAAAAGTTATCTCCACATGTAAGATGATGCCTTGAATTGAACACAATCAAATGGAGTGTGGTAATATATTCTACAATCAGCAACCAACGAATCAGTTCAGTTTCATTCATAGAGCATGACTGAAGGAAAGTCACCATTTTCAATCTCCCTGCAGTTACCAATTTTCAATGGCGATGCTCCATTGTATTAATAGTATAGCACCATAATCCCTGCCTTTATTAGCTTGAAGAATGTGTTTTATCACATTGGTGGTGTTGCATCATCACACGTGCAGCAATGTTGCTCAATGCGTGTGTCTGAAATTTAATGTATCTTTTTACCAGTTTTGCTATTCATTATTGTGTAAAGTGTGTTATGACATTGTTATGTAACAGTATGTTAAAATTTTGTATTTCATTAAATGCATTCTATACACTATGTTTTGTCGCAATCGTGGGGCTCTCCTTTGTAAGGTGAAGCCAGATTCTAAAATACATGAATTTGGAAAGCAATTATGTTAACATAGTGTTATTTAAGAATTTTAAAATTGCAAATAACTGAGTTGCAAGGTGTTATTATTTAAATTTATTAAAAAACACAAGCATTTTCAACATACATTTTGGTGATGTTAAAATTCTATAAAAAACTAGCATTTTAAACGTACAATATCAGGTTGTCTAGATATTTATTTTTTTTACTTTTGCAGGAAAAAAGTAGTAGTTTTTTTCCAGGTTAAAGTCACCTTTGGTCTTAAGAAGATCGTAGGTTGAGTTACCCGTGTTCCTTTCATAAAAATAAAACAAAATACATAAAAGCTATAACTGTGTAACAATCACTGGGAATTAATGCTATCTCTCACCTTCATTTTCTTCCGAAAAATCGTCTAGTAAAATACAATACATTTAGTAAATGTGATCATTGAACCTTGGAACATGTCTTCTGAGTGATCTAGTGTAAGTTGGCCTTTGAAAAAAATCTGCCACATTACCTGCACTTCTTCTACATAACTACTTATACACACATATGACTTAAGATAGGTGGAGCATCTGTAATTTGAAACGTGTGCATAATTTTGCCACTTTTGCTTAAGTCATAAAATTAATTGCAAATTTTGTGTGAAAGTGACGTAAGATCTTTCAGCATCCATGAATAGCACTTAAATTCAAGTACTTATTTTCTGATGCTACGTATGCCTGATAAAGAAACTGTGCCTGTCATTTTGCAGTGTTCGCCTAACCTGGAATCGAACCACCACCTTACAGATTATACACCCACGCAGACACTCGTTTACATCTGAGTCAGTCATTGTTGTGTTCAAAGTCATGTTGAGCTTTATGTTTAAAGTGGAACTTAAAACTTCAGTAAAATATATCACCTATAATCTTCTGACTGTCAAAAGTTTTTCATTGTATGTCCTCCATCTTTCCTGATTTCAAATGTGAGTCTCTCATTATCAGGTCTTTCATACTTGAAAGTTAGTGAGTGGTAATGAATTTTTACTTGTGATATCATAGACTGGCACGTTGGACTGAATATGGTCCTAGTGATTGGGGTATCAGATGAGCGGGCATGGGTGCCGCCCACAATGGAGTCACCGTACGTGAACATTGAAACGGAAAACCCAGTGATTGCGCTTTAGCAAAAGTGGCGAACTTCAATTGTTCTAAATCTGCTTCTTGTAGTCGCTTTAGTTTAGCTCTTCTATTCTGGAACCATATCTTCACTTGAGTTTCAGTGAGTTCCAAGGATGAGGCGAATTCCGCTCGTTCGTCAACCGACAGATACTTGCTGCTCCGAAATTTTCTCTCTAAGGCGATGAGCTGCTCGGTGGTGAATGGTGTCCTCCGCTTCCTGTTAGGTTTGTGCTTCCTTAGGTTGCCCGGCGTCTCGGCAGTTGATGGCGACCCTGAAACGTGTATAACTATGTAGTAGCCTAGCTTAGAATAGCATAGGTATCTGAAGCTGAAATAAGTGATTTGGGCGCAAAACACCCTGTCATGTCATTTACAGTTATGACGTATGAAGAAGTTGTTGTGCTATTAAGAATTTTTAAGCTTTTAAATCAGTCTGCAGTGTTTTTAAATTATTTGCTGTTTAAAACTAATAACAGGCTAATGATTGTACTTATAATAACTTGTAATCATACTTATAATAACACCCATGGTAATTTTATTAATGTTTTCATTATCTGATTTGAAAGGGAGCGATTAATTTCATTTCATTTAAACGAGAGACACAGAGCAGTCCATGATAAATAAGTAAGTAAACCACCCACACGCAGTCATAGTTACAGATAGGGATTGGAAAGGATCGTGCATTCAGGCACGCCCGTTCAAGATTAATCTGTTTGTTACAGTAATTTGTTTACTGTATTTTTATACCAAAATTAGTCGGGACAATCATTACACGGCGTCATAAATATAAACCAGTGTACATTAATCGAAAAATTAGATTTTGGTTAACAAAAAAATCTTTTAATCCCTTTCAAATCAGGTAATGAAAATATTTAAAAATTACCGTGGGTGCTATTATAAGTACGATTACAAGTTATTATAAGTGCAATAATTAGGCTGTTATTAGTTTTAAACAGCAAAATAATTTTAAAACGCTGTAGACTGATTTAAAAGTTTACAAATTCTTAGTTGCACAACAACGTTGATACAAATGTCGCAAAATTTAAGAACATACAAAAACAAAAGGGTTGACTATAATTATAAGAAAAACAGAGATGCAGGCAAAATCTATAAATAATTAATGATGGAAGCAATGTTACACTATAACATTTCTCATTGCCTGATGATAGCTACGGAATCTAGTCAAAACCGTTGTATTTTATAAAAAATTTCTTTATTGTGAGACGTTTGAATCAAAGACAGTTAGTTTTACTTACTTGATTTGCTGACAAGGTTTCCGCCATGTATATACCAGGGAAAATTTGTGGGGCAAGACGCCCATGCCATATTAATATCAGCTGGACATGGTACTCTAGAGTACTCTAGTTGGACCTGCGCCAGTGTTTTCTTTTCCTTGCTTTTTGTCTCTTCCGTAGAAACCCGTGACCTGTTGGAAAGAAGAAAGTCCACGCTGAAGTTCGATGGTGACGCTTGTTTTTCAGCTCGAGCTGATGGCGACAGTTGTTCTGACAAGCTGCTGTCCGTAAAACGCATCTTTGCACTTTTCAATACAGTTTTACTTCAAGTTTCCTAGTTTATATTATTCATTAATCTTAATGCGAACTAGCTCATGGGTTCACTTTAGTTGGACTAATTCCCTTATCTCTTTACGTCTTGCATAAGCGTCTGTCTTGATTGCTGTCACGTGACTTGAGGACATGAAACTGTCCGTGTCAGTTGCTGTGGACCAGGTATCGACCTGCCAGATGATAGGCGAATAGATCATTGGTTGCGCCTGAATACCTGTCCGTAATTGCAGGTTAATCTAGACGACACTTTATGGCGCAATCAGGGAATTTATTAAAAACACGGCGGTCTGGTATTGTAGGTGTTCTGGGTTGCCTCATTATTGCTCCTAGGAAGCAAACAAAAGAATCAAAAGTGCCGCTGCTGAGTGACTGTTTCAGGTAGACAAAAGATTCAAAAGAGCCGCCGGAGTAGCACTATCACTGCACAAGTTGTGCCAATCCTATTCTCGATTTGAAATTTACTGCATGTGATTCAGACATTCCCCAATCGAGAAATAAAGAGAATCAAAGCAGTGATAGTGCACAATGCGATGAAAATAGTGACTTCATAATAGGGCATAAAAGGGATTTTATAATGTTAAGATTCTTGATAAGAAGACTAATTATGTGGAAATTTAAAGCATTATTATAAAAGTTTCCAACTGTTTTTTTCCTACCCTCAATTTATAGTGACATATATTTGGGTGTAATGAGCCAGTTCATAATATGTATAAAAAAGAATAAAAAATTTGTAATGAGAGGAGAGCTTCAGTCATAGAAGCAAAAAATTTCTATCATTCCTTTGCTTTTAGTTGCCTTTTGTGGTTTAGCAAATGAAACAAAATTTCATTTCGGGAGAGCCTTAGATCCATTAGCTAATAACGTGTTTTTGTAAATGGATAGTGCTCCTGATCTCGTCACCTGCGTTTTCTCATCAGATCATGGACCTATTATATAATCTGTGCTGTCATCGGCACTACTGCTTGTTAGAAACGCCTCTGGTCCACGAGTATGTCAACCTCAGACTCAAAGCAAGAACGTCTCGCTTGTGGCATCCTTTAATCTCCCATGACTCGTCGGTCATTTTGCTTTTGGACACATCCTATCTATGATCCCTTAGAAGTTATTGTGATCCATGATCAAACGAGACAAAAGCTGTCTATTGTCCGTCTGGGACATCACACGTACCGCAGGCGTATAATGTTTATTGGGGTGGCTTGTCGCCGATTGTCCACTAAACTAATAAAAGGTGAACCTGGGCTTGGAAAGATCGCGTTGATGATTGCGGTCTCGAAGTTATTTTTTGGAAAATAATACTTACCTTACAATTTGGCAATTCATTTTCTACTGTTCACATGTAATAATTCATTAATAATGGTAATTATGAGTTGCGGATGCGCATGTGTATCAGGTTTTTAATCGGAAGAGCTTAACTATTGCGATACTTGTATAAGACCACGTCAAACTGTAACATAATTATTCGAACGATAAAGACAACGGCAATGACAATGGCGATTGTTTCAAAAATGAATTTGGTCTCTAAAAAACTGTGCTGTAATCCTGTGGCATGGCCATTATAATTTTTCCAAAAAAGTTATTTACAGTAATACTCTTTCTGGACTCCGCATACTTCTGCTTTGTGGTTTTTTCTACCGACAATCAACTTATTTGAATGCTTAAGCTAATTAGATTAATGCGAATCCTTAGTTTTGATTCATTTTAAGGCTTATTAATAATTATTCACACCATAATGGTTTAATAAATATTATGTTATTTAATACATAAATAATAATAAGGCTAAGCTAGATTAAAAATAAAACAAGACATTTTTGTCTCAATTTTATGCCGGGTGACCAGTTCAGAAGTTAGGACTCTTAGGGTGGACCGGTCAGAAAAAGGTTGAATAGCACTGAGCTAGACGGTCACCACTCTAAATGGCCTTTTAAATAAGCTTCATCTCGCGCGAACTGCGGGTTAAAAATACACATGCTTTTGTTGGTTTAATAAAAAATCAATTATTTAGACACTAATAATGTAAATAGTGCTGTAAAAGCAGCAAGCATTATTAGCTTGCACCGTTTTTAATAACTGGCCTGCAAATTATGTCGAATTTGAATAACATTTGGGCGGCACCCGCAACGACGGGATAAAACAATTACATTAAAGTTCACTCGGTTTCCAAATCATAAGCATTGAGTGATTGTGCATTAATGATGATAACACCGTCATTAATGCACAATCACTCTCATAAGTAAATGAATAGCTGTTGTTGTAAGTCATTAATTGTGCTCAGTTAATTTTCCAATAATATGACTTTTGTGATGCGAAGGAAATAGCTTTCGTAACTAATATTTTATTTTTAGATTAAATTAATTTGGTAAAAATGGCACGATAAAAATAGTATCAGAAAAAACGGTAAAGGAAAAATCCACACAAATGGAAAAATAGCAAAACTGGCACACTTATAAAATGTGAATTTAAGGTTAGGGTTACAGTGGGGGATAATTAGTTTTGTCACTGCCAAGGAAGTTATGCTTCAACGCTATTTGTTTGTTTGATTGTTTTTTGTCTAGTGTATAACGTATAACAGTGAGACTATTACGCAAAAATCACTTAACAAGAAAGGGACAAGAAAGATGCATTTCGACCCATACTCATGGACAAGCGGAGAAGGTGAAAACTGTCAAAATGCACACTTATTCGCCCGTTCTGTTTTTCACAAAACTTGACCAAATGCTACATACAAAATACACTCGTGAAGCACTTCGCGGAGGTCTCAGAGTGAGTGCTATTGCTCGAGAAATTTTCGACTGGAAAACTGCGTAACGCTGTCTCTGACCTTTGCTCATACACATATATATATATATATATATATATATATATATATATATATATATGTATATAGCCTTCTAAGGTGACTAAGTATGTAAATATATCAGGCTATTAGCATCACCAACGGTGTAGACAAACACTAAGTAGAATGTTTGTCTATTATTAGCCATAATTCTATTTAAAGAACAAAATATTTTGTGAGCCTTTGATAGTCTATATAATACTTATACAGGTATATTTTTGTTTGTTTGATTGTTTATCTTTGTCTTACGTTTTTTTCTAGATCAAAAGAGCCAGCAGAACATGTTAAGGATTTTCACCCTTGGCTTCGTCCTTCTTACCAAGCTACTGTTGTTCGAGACCGGGTAGATTTGTCCCTTCAATCTACACAATTTTGAACGCCCTAAGGTGTTCAAGGTCAGCCAATCTAAGCGTAACTCAGCCATTCAATATGTCTCACTGAGACCTTTCATTTGTTGTACTACAAGCCACCGTTTCTCGACACTGAAGGCAACGGTGTCCCTGACCCCACCCACTTTCGCTTTAAAACCCCCTACCGAAAAATATTCCCGTAAGCAAACGGTTGTTCACTAGATTTTGACCCCACCTAGTTATACACCAAAAACTGTGGCCCCAGCTCAAAAGCTCTAGAATCTAGCCTGAGAAATCTACCATTCCTGTGACCTTTGACCCAGCATGACTGGTCAAGCAAGTACCCCTACCTGAGTTGAGTGCCCTGTGACTGCGAGTTTCGTGACCCTTGATCTCTGCGTTTGCAAGTTTTTATATAAACAAAGTGGCCGGGGAATAAATAATAATAAAAACCGATGGTAAGCCAAAAAGCTTCTGCTATTGTTCTGCATTTGTTTAACGAATTATTGAAAATATTGATTTCAACCCTGTTTGCTAATTCCGAAATAAACCTTCAAATACTGAAATTTTGAATTCGAAGAGAAGAAAACGCGAAAAGTCAGAAATGAACCTGGTTTTGAACCATTTTTTATTACCGCCAATCGCCACTACGCTATGCATTCCTTCATGATAATGTCTGTAACGCAAATATCCCTGGTTCAAATTAGACTCAGTTCCGCTTTTTTCACGTTTTCTTCATCTTGTTAAATTCAGTTTAAAAATTGCAATAGTGGTTGGTTTTATTCAAACATCTGTTGAATGATTTAATGGATGACATCAAATAATTAACTGACTGAAACATTATCAGCAGATAACTAATTGATTAGTTGACTGACTTTGTAATTTTCTGAGTGTTGACTGATCAATTAAGTGATTGATTGGCTACATTTGATCGAGTGACTAGATGTTGGTTAGTTGATGAGCGTGGGTTAAGTGGGTACCGTTTTTGAATTGCAAAGTTGTTGACTGTTTTTTGTGGCCGAATATTGGTTCATTGTTTCATTGGCTGCCTGACTGACTGACCAAACGACTGGTTGAATGATTATTTGACCTAGATATTAGCAACAAAAAGCTACTAGACAGGTGGCTAATTCACGGGCAGAAATGTGAACAACTTTTTTGAAGTTTAAATTTCTTCGTTGACGTAGCATAGCTTAGTGTGGGAAATTATTATTGTTTATAATGCACAGCCGAATTGGAATCTGCCTTTTGGGTAGAATTTGTTATTCCAATCGGCAGTTTAAGTGTTGCTAATAATTACTTAATTACTCATAATTAGAAAATTATAGGGCGGCTTGTTTGCTAATCCTATTTGCTGCAAACTGCCGGTAGCTTAATTGCAGACGCGGGCAGCAGGTAGGCAGAGACAGTCTGAAATGTGAAAGAAAGCTCCTGTAAGTTGAAATACAGGAAAGTTTCTTCAGACATTTGGTTTTCTTATTTATCACTGAAAGCAAAAAAAAACAGTTGTACTGAATGTGTATTACTGAATAGGCATTAAATTTAATTGGCAACAATCGTGCGTAATGTAAGATAAGTAAGTGGAGATGTGAGAAGTAGGGAGGCAGGCAGACAGGTAGGCAGGCAGACAGACAAGCGGCAGGAAGGCAGGTAGGCTGGTAGTTATGTAGATAGGAAGGTTAGGTAGGTAGGTAGATAGTTAGGTAGGTAGGTAGATAGTTAGGTAGGTAGGTAGATAGGTAGGCAGGCAGATAGACAGGCAGGGAGGTATACTAATTATATGACTAATGACTAATGACTATGACTACATGACTAATGACTAATCACTAATTGACTAATGACTAATTATAAATATAATTAAAAATGTAGGTAAGTTGGTTTGAGCAGTATTCCACATGCCGTGGTGTCACACCGTCTGACTGATTTATAACTGTCGCCGCAAATCATTTTCTGGTGTAACAAGAAAGAGAGTAAGTGGTTGCAAGTGGGCCTATCCAGATAATTTAACAATGGCCCCGTTTCTTTTTCAAAACGACTGTAATGGGGCACCACTTGCGATAAGGGGCGCTTTCGTTATGACACCACAAAAACTTTATTTCGACTAATTTCTGATACATGCTGACACGAGGGTTCAGTGAATCTTTCCATTTAAGCGTAGTTCACAGGCATGTATTCCAGATAGAAGCAAATGAAACAGTTTTTAATATTACTGATAGATTCTTGGTTTAATAAAGTAATACGAACCGAAAACAATTTACTTTAATTCAAAAACAACAGCAAAGTTGTTATAGTTACTATAGTTGTTATAGTTGGTCAAGTATTAACCAAACGTTTCTAGATAACCTAAACCTAAACCTAAGATAAACAGAAGACTAGTTAGCCCAACCTGGGTGAGGGAGAAGGATGTAAGGTGTGTATACTTATAATATTATCAATTGTAGTAAGTTGTCTTCTACAATGCTTGTCAGGTGTACCAGAGTAGTGTGCGGTCACTTCTCCAATCCTAGTGGAGTGCAGTGGAGTCCTGACTCGTGGAACTCGTGAAACTACCATTGATACAACGTCTGGTCATTGCCTGGTTGTTTCTGCACCAGATCTCCCCAAATTTCCTTTACATTCCGTTACAGCAGTACGTCAGATAACGAATAATAGCCAGTTTATTGGTGTTTTCGCCTCGCGGCTTGGACACCTAACCCTTTGGTGTGTCAGTACCATTTAATCACTTTCTGTCGCCACAGTGATTAAGTCTTGCCTTCGATTGTTAATAAATGTTCGTCGGAAGCCACATTGGACGACTTCACTGGCTTAGCACGTTCGACACACTGTGTTGAACCTGGTTTCAATTTCGAAAACAGGTAAAAGTGGATGACCTTGTCCTTTAACACGACGTTTTATTGGCTAGATAGCCTGTTCTGTTGAGCGTATAACCAATCACTTGCTTTCTTGGAAAGGAGACCTAGAACAGATATGAGGCGAGATCCTTCCCAGAGCTAACTAGATGTGTGCTCATATATCTACAGTCACAACTTTCTTTATTATAGCAGATAAATTCGCTTAATGAGTAATTAACTAATGACTCATTTAATTAACACAAGTAAATAACTAATTTAAGCTATTAATGTAGCCTAAGTATGGGATATACACAAAATCATACTAGAATACAAAGTCAGTGATATTACAAAGGGTTGCAATTGCTGCTCGGTGGTTCTTGTATTCCAGACTCAATTCACGAACGTCACAACGACTGTAAAAAGTATTCAATTTATCAGGTAAGGTGGAGTCGTCTATGCTAACATTTTTTGACTTCGCAATTCGTAATTTTATTTAATCCTGCCGAAGTTCTCAAGTGTCATTAGACTGCTCCAATTTATAATTCGGGAGTCTCGTTTTTAAATTTGTGCGATTAAAATCGCCTGCGATAATAGAAATCAATCATGGATGCGCATTCTCATGTCTTGTTACGAGAGTTGACGGCGGAACTGGGATTAACTTCCGGCCGGATGTATATTGTTGTTAGTATTTGCTGTTTGCTGAATGGCGGGCCTGGTGTGAGAAACTGGCACAGTATTGAAAAAACGTGGCAACAGTGTCGAGCGAAATGTGGCAACAGTGCCGAGCGAAATGTGGCAACAGTGCTGAAGACGAGCAAACTTCATTAGTCACGCGAGAATATTCTGCATTATTGTCTAACGCGCGCCTGAATGCCACTCCCGATTATAATGTAACAGCGCAGCCGTGTTCTCAGCTGCCGCAAATGCTGAGCTGCCGAACTCCGCCTTTGTTACTAGTTGTTATTTGTTATTTAAAAGGGGCTGTACTTGACAGTAATTGTCTCTAGCTTAGGAGTGTATGTTTTTGAGAGAACTTTAATGTTAAGTACACCAAACTTCATTAACTAACATACATACACACCCCCTTTTCCTTGTTAACAGCGTCAAACAAACGATCTGAACGAAAGAGCGTGAATCCTGGTGGTGTTATAGCTTGATCCAGGCACTGTAGAATCTAACCAAATTTCTGTGACACTGTAAATGCACCAGTTCCTAAAACCTTGTTGATTGTGCATGCAACACAGCAGTTTATTCATTTTGTTGCGAAGACAACCAATATTCCTTTGATACATACTTGGCAATGCTCTTCTACGTAATCTGGCTAACATACCTCCTCTCTGACATCTTTTCCGTTGTTGTTGAGCACCCGAATGGAATCGCCTCTGATTATGATCCTTGATGATCTTGTTATCAGATTTAGTTGACACGGACTTATTTGACACGTATGGAATGTCACCACATAAATCTCTGGTGCGGAAAAGATCCTCTTTGTTGGCGTAGGTAGCTGATGACTAAATGATAATTAATGAAATAAAACTGAATATAATAACTTCACGTAATTTTTTTTTGCCATGTACAGGCATCATCTAGAAAATTTGGAATTGCGGCGAAATAAACCTCTTTATAGAGTAACTACGCAAAGTGAGAATCCGAAAAACTTGATTATTCTGGTCAGTTAATGACTGTCTCAAGTAAATCTAAAACTTAGCCTAAAACTAAAAACTTAGCTTAAACTAAAATCAAATGCCTAGCCTGTGAAACTCACTTAAAGGGACAAGAATGGAAACTCACCTACATGCTGGCTTTGTGCAGACAGAGAGAGGAAAATTTTCTGGGACATTAAATTTTTAAAATAGCTTTTTTCGTTTTTATTTATTTTTATTTACATAATACATCTACGGACAGAAGTCAAGAGACTTACATGTCCATTAAAAACATCGTAAAATATATCAACAATGTATAGAAAGTAAAGTTACAGCTAAAAGTACAGAATACATGGTACATGGTTAGTACAATATAAACACACAAGTATGTGCAAATAAATCGAAAGTGCAGGTAAAAATACGAATTTGATTAGCACGATAATTATGATAAAAATTTACATCATGCATCATTTATCAAATCACACATTTTCTAGTAAATATTTTTTTAAAAGTTTTTTAAATTTATTTGTATTACTGGCTTGTTTTATTTCACTGGGTAAATTATTCCACATACAGAACCATTACATATTACAGAATGTTTCATAACATTTATTCTGCACTTGGGAATATGGAATTTGTGGTATTGTCGACTTTGGTATGAATACATACTGTTATTATAACTGAAAAAATGGTGATACACTTTAAGCAAAAGATTACTAACATATTTGTATATGAACAGGTTAGTTTGTTATCGACTACCTTGGGCATTGTCAGTATTTTTAAATTTTTGAAGAGATTATCCGTGTTAGCTCTGTAATGCGAGTGCGTCATTAGACTTTTACTATTTTTTCTAAGGTAACTGCATACGTATTACCCCATACAATACTGCAATAATCAAAGTAAGGATATGCAAACGTATGATGCAGCTGTTAACAATTAGTTAAATCTAAAATTTTGCAATATTTTTTGAAAATTCCAACTACTTTACAAAGTTTTCAGCAAATATGGTTGATGTGTTTGTTTCATGATAAAATCTCATCCAAAATAATACCTATAAATTTAACTTTTTTAACATGACTGATAAAAGCACCATCGACTTGAATCTGACAGTTCTCTCTAAGATATCATTTGTTTTTTTGCAGTAAAAATTATAAAATTTGTCTTTTTTACATTTAAACAATTTAGTAGCCTTAAACCTCTCCGATTTTTAACTTTTGTTCCTGATTAACAATTTCACAAAGAGAATAAACATTTTTATCAGATAAGATGAAACTAGCGTCATCAGAAACAGAAACGAGCGTAATTAAATAATCTCTTTTAACGGTTTGTCGCTTTTATCCGAATTAGTGATGACGATGTTTGTTAATTTTTTAACTAACGATAGCATACTCCCTTCGCCTCATTGACTCACCGTTAATACCATGTGGATGAAGTCGTAATACTAATTTTCTTAAGAACATGAATATACCAGAAGTAGTAAATACGTATGATTTCCAATTTCAACCTGTGATTATTAAGCTTTTTTAGGTAACTGGAAACATAGCAGCAAGAAAAACAACCTTATTCTATTCGCTGCTCTACTCATCGATGATAAAGAAGCTATTGCTGCTGATGTTCATTTTTCTTAGAGCATTTTAAGATAGTCAGAAACGCTTTGCGAAAATCCAGATTTCTGCTCGCATAGACAATCGGGTTAATCGCCGATCCTGCATACCTAAAAGTGGTAGCTGCGTCTAGAAACATTGGATTTAGGGGGTAAGGGTAAGTACAGAACCGTGATGTAACAAGAGTTATTAATAAGAACATGAACCACGATACGAAGAATCCAATCAAGATGATACCCACGGTCATAGTAGCCTTGTGCTGTTTCATTGTTGTAACGCTGTGAAGTTCTGAAACATGTGCGTCATTTGTTGTCACACTGTTGCAGGATTGCAAAACTTCATGGGCGACATTTGTTGACATCTGAGACTTTGAAGATTCCGGTGCTACACCGTGTCGTTTCCTGGCTTTATTTGCTTCTTGCCAGATGCGAATATAAGCAGCAAATAATACAAACCCAGGTATTATGTTGAATATTAGCATACAGGTGCAATACGATACCTCGGTGTCCCACATGATGCATAGTGTGCTATATTTTATCCACGTTGGTAGCAAAGTAGATGCAGTTAATAGTAAGGGAATAAACCATGCGAGGGCGATTACAAACTTTACATGTGTATCAGACATCCACTTGCTATAATGCAGGGGATACATAATAGCAATGTACCTTTCAGTGGCAATGGCATACAAGTGCACCAGACTACAGTTTCCAATATGAATATCTGCCAAGAAGAACAGCACGCATAAAACTCCATTGTCCAAGAAGTCTTGCAACACGTGCATATTTCCCTGGACAATGTGCCACATATGATAACTTCTCATTGTGCACATAATGACAAGGAATACTCCATAGATAAGATCTGCTGCAGCAAGTGAAGACAGCAGCCAGTTACCGAACTTTCTATTGAGTGAGGCAAACTTCTTAACAGAAAAGATGACCAGCACGTTACCACTGATGATGATTACACTCAGAGTATAGTTCAAGACTAGATAGACGCAGAAGCTGGTTATAGGGTGATTTCCTCCTTCAAATGTAACGTTTACAACAGTGGTCATGCTTTTCTCATCGGCGGTCATTGCTTGATGCATTTAGTAAGCAAACCTGTTAGTATATAGCAGTTTCGGCAACTCTTTTCACTTATGTCTCATGTCAGTTTGAAAAAGTGTGAATTACGTAAACTGTTAAAGACGTGCAGAGGTTGTATTCTTTACGCATGCACAACAAACACATTTTACAATAAAATCCAAAAGACTTTTACATTTAAGGCTTTCGTTTATATCTATAGACAATGTGTTTATACCTATTAAAGCCTTGCGGGACTTAATGCAGAACCTTTTAGCTCAAGTCAAAAAACAAAAGCAAAACAAAATTTTATCTTCTTTAAAGATTTCTTTAGTATGCTTCTGCAGAAAAATCAGTGAAATAGCAGCTGCATGCAGATCCCTTTTAAGATTGTCTATGATTTTTTTTTGTGCACGGTCAGCTTGTTACTCAACAAACTGCTGTTTTATACAAGATGAGCTTGCGATTGCTTTATACTTTTTTTTATTTATATATGTGTGTCAATCCATGTGCGAGGCATAACATGAAAATCACAAAACTTGCATGGTAAACACCTGTGAAAATGATATAGGAAAGGTGACCTCTGGGTCAATGGTTACAGGACCCAAAATGAGAAAAATAGAACGAATGCCTTTATGACTCAGCTCCTCTTACAGTACTGGTCTAGCAGCCTATGCTTTTGCATGTATAGAAGCTAATACTAGATGTGCACCAAGTATTTGTATGAAAATGGGGGAGGCGTGGCCAGGTAATGTGACGTGGCAAAAGTGTTAAAAGAGGATTTTGTCAATAACTGGAAAAGTAAACAAGCTGGAGAAACGAAATTTCAAGGCTCGTACCTGGGGTCCGGGTTCACACAGCGGAATGCTGATCGATGGCCTTAGATGAAAGGATCAAGGACAGTAGATATATATCAGTTTTTTGTTAGGTTCTATGTTCTCCTACAGACTTTGAACTAGATCCACAGTTTTTGGTATGTGGATAGATTTTCCCAGCTTCTTATGCAAGATTGGGTATTAGGCATTTGGATAGGGAGAAATTTTTAGGATCGAGGCGACAAATGCCTTCAATTGTCGACCGAAACTAGCTTATGGCATATCAAATTAAAGGTCTTAAAGAAATGAATTGAATGGCTATTTGGGAGCAAAACAGGGATCGAGGGCGACAAATGTCTTCCATTGTCGACCGAAACTAGCTTATAGCATATCAAATTAAAGGTCTTAACGAGATGAATTGTATGGTCATTTGGGGGCAAAATAGGGATCGAGGCGACAAATGCATTCCAAGGTCATCCCCAACAATAAGAACAATACATAGACAAACAGCGAACAAACTAAAACTGCCCTCATTTGTTTAACAGGCTAAACTTGCTAAAACAGTTGGTATAACAACTGGCAAGCTTTGAGTTATGTGACATACTGACATCAAGATCAAAGTGTTATTACCGGATGGTGAAGCCACAGCTCAACTGGTCTGGTAGATCAACTTTCTTCTGTAAAGTTCAAAGATGCATCTTTCTGTTCTCATAGGCGATGCCTTGTAATGACATGAGATGACAATAATTTTTTCACAGCAACAATTTGCACAGCAGGTATGCCCATCTGATTTAATTTCACTCCATGTCTAACTCCAAAGCAATCCAATACCATGAAAAAGTGCCAGTCAACTGCTACTGTATATATTAGGTACTGCAACAACATTTCAGCCTATCTGGCGCCTTTTGGCATTTGTTTTGAGGCTTTACGGCGATGTTGCAATTGCTTACCGATTACGAGTTATTATCTTTGGACTTGAATTTATTATCCAACCCAATCAGTTTATTTCCACTGTTGATTTAATAGTATGGTTCCATTTTTCGTTCAGGAGATATAGAAATTGGTTATATATTTCTTGTTGATCTTGGATTTATCAGTTTGAGAGAAAAAGCTCAGTACGAAGTCCTGTAGGCGTGTGGCAGTACTTTAAAAATTACTGGAAAATTTATCCTCACCTGATGTCCGTTAGAATGTTATTTGTCCTTGGTATAAAATCAATAATTTTCCGTAGAAAGGCGGTGTTCCTATATCTTAATTGGTCTTTGCGCTCCGTCAACCAAACCGTTATAATAACAGTAGTCGTTGCGGTATTTTTCAAACCATAATGTTACAAATGCGAATAGGTGACAAGTGACAACTCTGTTATTGAATTGCTGCTTTGCAAAATCTAGCTTCTTTAATGCATGTTCTTCTAAATGGCCTATAAGTCAGACTTTTCTTTGTGTGTGCTGATGAATAAGTTAGTTAAATACCTTACGCTAAGCATCGGTAGGCTAGCCGTGGCGCGTCGCGACGGTGTTTTTCATCTCAGAAACTTGTGTCAACTTTCCAAAGCTCGACTGATATTCATTTTTCTTAGAACATTTTAGAATGTACAGAAATGCTTTTCGAAAATCCGAGTGTCTGCTTGCGTAGACGATGGGATTAGTAGCAGATCCTGCATACCTAAGTGTCGCAATAACGTTTACGAAGTACTTGGGCATGCAAACGCAAGTGCAGAACTTTGACCAAATCACAACCACCATGTAGAACAGGAACCAAGAAACGAAGAAACACACCATTATGATACCCACTGTTTTTGTCGCCTTGTGTTGGTTGACTGCCGTAGCAGTTGGCATCTTATGAGTGTCTGGAAATGCTGGTGTAATTTTGTGACTTCCAGATGAAGCTTTGACGGCCACGCACCATATGTGTAAATATGCAGCAAATAATATAAGTCCTGAGATGATGTTGAATATTAACACACATACACAGTAGGACAATTCTCGATCCCATATGACACATAATGTTCCGTA
This sequence comes from Tubiluchus corallicola, assembly GCA_030141605.1. Classification (NCBI taxonomy): domain Eukaryota; kingdom Metazoa; phylum Priapulida; class Priapulimorpha; order Priapulimorphida; family Tubiluchidae; genus Tubiluchus; species Tubiluchus corallicola. The sequence continues at coordinate 244,652 of JAQGDQ010000153.1, forward strand.
CTTTATCCACGCAGACATAGATGTGCTTGCAGTTAGTAACAAAGGAATTACCCAGGCGATCGCAATGATAGACTTCACGTGGTTGTCCGACATCCATTTACCATAATGCAAAGGATATATAATGGCAACATATCTTTCAGCAGCAATGGCGTACAAATGTACCAGACTAATGTTTCCAATGTGAGTGTCGCTTAAGAAAAACAATGTGCATAGGATGCCATTATTGAAGAAATTTTGCAGCACCTGCATGTTTCCCTGAATCATGTGCCACGAATGGTAACCTGTTAATGCACTTTGGACGACAACGAACAGACCATATATAAAGTCTGCCATAGCAAGTGAAGATAGTAGCCAGTTACGGGAATGTCTGTTGAGCGAGGTAATTTTTTTCACGGAGATAATGACAAGACAGTTGCCAATGATGATAACCAAACTTAAAATGCAAAAAATTACAAAGTAAATGTACGTAGTTATTATGTGAGGATGATCTGACATTGTGATGTTTGGTCTTGAATCATCCATTAATTTGTGTCTAATGTTCCATTAGCTACGTATTTGTTAACTCTTCTAATGTTCACATTATTCCGCTGAACACTACCAAAACTTCATCGTTAGATATGTCCATAGATCATACAGAATGTCTTTATGTATAAGTGAAAGTCTACAATCACCTGTCAGACCGTAAGACGTAATGGTCACACCTGCGCGGTCATGGTACGCCTAATGACACGGAGTGAATCAAATGCGATATAAATTTCATTACTTATAAAACTTACTTATATCCTACATCACTATGGTATTACACGGTACACTATGGATTATTGCATTCGCACAGAGACAAAGTTCAATCTGGCTTCCTTTAGACACATTGCGCATTATACACGATGTGCATATCAAGTTGCTGAAGCCTGTTCATTTATAGCTAACTGCAACATTGTATTTGTACTTATTACTGCGAAGTTTGCCAACTGTAAATTGATTTAGTGTTACAAGTATTATTTATTGGCAAATAATGTCAAATGGGCTTGGATTATTACCAAAATGCATACATTCATTTCTATTTGCTTTACGTTAGGTCTGTTATGAGTGATAAGTATTGTGTATAAATATAGCCGAGCAACTATAAAAGGTGAAATTTTAATGAAATGTTTTATGATCAAAATTACGAAATATGACCATTATTTACTTTGGATCAGGTGGGCAATTCCTGTACTCAAGGAAAATGGTCCCGAAATTAGCAAAAAGCTTGGTTCAGATCTTTTAAACAACGCAAACCGTGTGTTATTCTGGTGTAATGCCTGGCTAGCTATAACTGCTCAGAAGTAGGTCTCGGTTTGAGTCCAAGAGGACGTGTAAAATTTTTCAGATTTTTAATATCGTATTGCTTTCGTGCGAAGCAATGCGTAAGTGTTTAGGTCCATCGCACGCAAATTTTATAGTGATAAAACGTCGTGCATAATGTTGTGCACAGTATTAAAGCCTCAAAATTAAAAGATATAATGTATATAATAGAAACAATTTAGTGCTGGCAATTTTTACCTGCTAATTATCCGAAACACCTTTCCATAGTTAATCACAATTCAATAAACAATAGACAGATGAGAGATTTTGTATCTTGTGTTAGAATTAATCTGAAAGTTATGGCGCTTTTCTGTTTTATGTTACGTGGTTATACCGTGGAATGCTCTAAATGTTGATGTCAGAAATAGTAAAAATGCAAAAAATTTAAAAGATGGTTAAAGACTATGATTAAAGGGTATGTTTCTTTGTGTTATATATTATTCAAAACCTAATCCATCTGCTGAAGTTTATTTTTTATAAAAGTTGCTACTGAATGTTTTTAAAATACTCGATATTGTTTTAATTTCTTTTAATGTGCTTGATTCCAAGCTTACTCTCCCTTGCCTTCTCCCCTAATTTGATTTTAATTTTAATCCGGCCAATATTTATTTTTAGTTCATTGTACTTTTTGTAAAAATTTATGGCGGTCAAATATGTTGTAAATGAAATGAATGGATAAAATCATGTCTAAACAAATAACCGTAAATCGATTTTTTTAAAAAGTTATTGATTTCGCTCTGAAAAAGTGAAAATACTTTATAATTATTATTTTTACTTGTGCAATACTATTTCGCATTCTTTCAGCAACAAACTGAGTAAAGAAAACTCTTCAAAGGCAAGGAAGGTACGTTACTACACATTTATTACCACTTACACGTTAGGAAAACACAGTCACTTTAAAATTGCTTTAAATTTTGTAACAGTACTCATTAGCCGGATTCTACATCTCATAGAAAGAACGGTTTAAAGTATGTATACCTTTACATTCATTTATTACAACAGTTGATAAGCTAAAAATAGACGAAGAAAAATTATTGTCAAAATGGGATTTTATAACCAGTTTTACTTTGTTAAGTGAACCAGTCAGTAGATGGAGCCACAATATAGCTGACGGCAGGCTGTTTACTGTTGTGATGTTGGGTGATTTCGCTGATTGAGAATTTACAGCAAAACATTATAATAGTTGGCCTAAGTATTAACAAAATTATGTTCCCAATTTGTTATTAAGTGTGAGAATTTTCACTAGTGGTGTAAGGGGGTGAATTGCTGATGATGGAATACAAAATTGTTATTATAGGCCTAACGTCTTTCACTGAGGCACTTACCAGTTAGCCTGCAATATTGGAAATAATAATTAATTTATTAATAATTAATTTCATTTAAGTAATAAAAATACAATAAAAAACATAACATAATTAAAAAAATGTACATTAATACGTACATTAGTTATTATAAAAGCAATTTAGAATAATATTTGATAAGAATTCATTGTCCATATAGAAATTTATATTCCAAATATTACAGTTGAAATTCACTCAAGAAGACAAGAGTCGAAACATGTGCGACGAGGAGACTTTTCATCACATATTTTAAATCGTAGTTATAAAATTAAGTAATGTGTTTGTTTTGTTTTTGGGTTTGTTTGTTTGTTTTTTGGGGTGTTGTTGTGGTGTTTGGTTTTGGTTGTGGTGTTGTGGTTTTGTGGTTGGTGGTTGGGGTGGGTGGGTGTTTTTGTGTGTTTGTGTTTGGTGTAACTCTAACACTAACCCAATCCCTGAGATATTGAACAAAACGTGATTTTTTTTCGCATACATGTAATACCATCATATATAAAGAGTGTTTCAATATGTACAAGTCATTATACTGCCAGTTAATAATTGATTTAAAATGTTTTCTTTTTATGTTGTGACTGACTTGAATATTTTTGTTTGATTACGTGATTTTCTCTCCTAGCTAAAATTGTGAACTTTTTCCGGCCACCACAAATTAATTGTGACTTTTTCTTGTGACTTTTTTCTGTGACCTTTTTCCTGTAACCTTAATAAAGGTCTCCATTCTACTGATAAACGACAATTTTGAATTCAAGCTTCTGCATCAAACCACGTTGTAGGCACTCCTTAGATTTTGTGCTACGATGTTTTTGATTTAAATTAACAGGATTAATAAAAACAATTCCGAAATTCGAAGCATTGGGTTATTCGACCGTACAGCCATGCACGTACGCACATAAGTTTGGCTGGCACGTAAACTGCGCAAAGTTACATTTATAAGCATGGACGTGCTATGTTTCGTATGATGCGCTTCCATTACTTCCTTATAAGAATACCATTTACCGTTGCCATGAATCCGTTTTTTTCGTAAATTTTCGTAAGCAACTTTATGTCACAATATAAGAGAACTGGCTAAAAATTTATTTTATGAATGAGACCGACATCACGGCAAAATAAGTCTCTTTATAGAGTTGTTTCACAAGCGAGTAACTCCCAAAAGCGGTATTGGTCTTTATAATGAGTTTTATGCATTTATATAACAAGCTATTTGGCCGAATTATTTAAAATGCTGTTTGGATTTAAAAAAAGTCAAACATTCTTCCGAGGTTAACCTAGTGAAATAATCATGGAAAAAACTCAAAGTGATTAAAAATGCGAAAATGACTTTGTCGAAATTCGTGAAGTGTAGAGTTTTTTGTGCCATGGTGTTCATACATTGTTTGCGAATGGTGTATTTATTAATGTGCTTAGCCCTCGGAAACCGTCTCAACCTCCACTATGTTTTGTGTTTGAATATGTGGTTCTTTTTGTACATTTGTACAGAGAATAGAGTCGGTAATCGGCAATCGTTTATTCACCACGTGCAGTTAATAACACAGTACAATATAATTTTAAACTGCAACACTAAAAATGTATAATTACAATCCTGCGTTATTGATAGTATATATGAAATTAGGCTGTTTGTAAGCTGAAAGGAAAGAGTGAAAAATAAAAAGACACCACTTTCACTGTTTGAGCTGCGATTCTTTCTCTCCTGACTTTTCTAATTTATCTTTCTCACTAGTTAAGACACTAAAGCAAGCAAGTCAAATTCGTGATATTATAATTAACAGATACATGAGAATTGTTTAATAATTGCTCTCTCAGCTCAATTCAGTTATTATTACATTGTTTGATCAATTACTTTTTCTGTAGCATTTATTGTGCGAACCAATCTTTACTAGTTGCAGCTTTTTTCCCATTGGCCTGCACGCCACCTGTTTGAAATTAAGCAGGAGAAAAACTTTTCTTACCGTTTCTGTAAATTTATAACAAATCTGAGTTGAAAAGCTAGGTAGAACATTAAACACAAAAAAATTAGTTTACTTGAAAACCTACCTAGGCCGTACTAGGTGTGCAAATAATAAAAAAGAAAATGTTGTTGCATTTATTTACAACTTTTTCATGTTTTTAGTTTTCAGATAAATAAATGAATAAATAAATATATAATTGAATAAATTAATGCTACTAAATTAAATTAATCAATTTGTTCGGTCATTCATTAGTGTGGGCTGTTTTTGATACAATTTTAAGTTATTTGATAGAAATAAGCTTAGGTAAAGCGCAGTAGTCGCAATGGTAAAAATATGTAATTTAGGTAGATTTTTTTGTATTCATACGTACGTCTTGATGTACATACATTATACATACGTTATTGGCATTCAGAACAACTTAGGATTGCATTTCCGAACGTCTGTTTCTTATCGCTTTTCCCCCTCCTCTTTATTTATGTCTGTTTGTCTGTCTACCTACTTGCTGTTTGCCTACCTGCCTGCCCGCTTACCTGCTTACCGGCGCCGTTGTAAATGAGAGGGAGCGAAACAACACACAGGCTAAATACAGACAGATGTGAAAGAAAACAGTGTTATTAAAACGCTAAAAGAGAACGGGGGAAAGAAATTCGACAATTCAAATTTTTCCAGTTTTTGGGTCTGGAAGTCTCAGATTACTGTAATTTCTTATATATGTTATATATCTTTTGTCTAGGCTGTCTTATCACTGACTTAGAGCTTCCTATAAAAGCACATTATATGCATGTTATACAATACGCTTTATCTTCAGCTAGCATATGTGCAGCGTGCTATAAACTAATAGTTTGCATTATTCCTGCATCTGCTTCAGTGTTTTCTGTAAGGACACTGTCATTCTTATCGTTTATCAATTACATATAAAGCATCCATTAATGGCGTATCTACATGGCTGCATTATGAGAGGAATGATGCTAATATGGGAAGTCTTGGTAGCGAAAATGCTTGTATCGTTAGACATAACCTCTATTATTATAGGTGCTCAAACAAGAAAGAAGCTTCTTTAGATAATCCTTATCGTGTACGTGAGATCCTATTGAACTAACTCTCAGAAGAATAGCTGTGAATCTACCTTCTTGCGCGCCCCTTCCTTGTCTGTAAACCTCCTGGAGGAATCCGTATTACCTCATTACGTAAATTTCAGCTTTGTCATCGACTAAATTGTGCAAGCGTAATGTGAGTAGGGGAAACAGATAGCACTGAGGCAATTAAATAGCAATTAACCACTATGACACTCATTTGCCAAATTTCGTAAGTGATTGGGGTGCAAAAGCTAATTGTTGTGACAGAAGAAGAAAGTGTTTTAGTAATGAACCCTAAAGTTTCGTGTATTTTTCTAGATTTTTGCTATGCTTTGCAGTAGTAATGTAAGTAACAACCAGTGAATCAACATAAACTCCAAAAAAGCTTACCTTTTCAAAATTGTTAGAACTTGGTCAACCAGTTTTAGAAAGGGCACATTTTAGTACGTATAAAAGTTATATATATATATATATATAAACATAAAGGAACCCGGGGCCACGATTCATTGTAGGTATACATAAATACAAATTAAGATAATTGGCAGGTATCACGACAGATACACTAAGACATTAAAAGAAAATATTACATTAGACCGAATTATTCCTTCAGTGGAAAGCAACTTTGTTGACATTCCCCGTTTTTTTAGAGAGATGTTGAGTGTTAACGCTTGTTTGTTTGAGTGTAAAATGTAATTGGTGGCTTTTAATCGGTTTAAGGTCAAATGTCATTTGCGACTCAAAAACTGTAAAAGTTAGGTACTCAAACTTGAGTAACACGTAATGCCAGATTTAGGGACAGATTTTACAGGGTTACTCAGCAATTTTGAGAAGGTGATTAGAAGAATCACTTGGTTAGTGAATGAGCAAGAGTCAGTTAAAAGAGTACTGCGAGTGCTCGTAATCGGAGAAACAGCTTACAGCAACAGAATTCGAAAACAAACAATTTAAACGAAAGGCCTGAAAGGCATGTTCTGAAAAGCTATCAGAACATTAGAATAGAACAGAATAGAATTCGTCTAGGTTTGATAAAACGGTAGTATTGCTCACACGTCTTTATCATGCACATGTTCTATAGAAGTAAAACATGGCTTCACGCTACACCCTCAGCACATGTACTAAGACAACACGGCTCTCTTACAAGTTTCCAGTAGGCAGATATAACAAGCACATCAACAATCCGCTACTGTTACCGTCCCGGCTACTAACAAGTTATTAATGACTGGGAGCAAATCCACATCTGTTTAATCATATCAGGTTTGTGGCCATTAGTAGCGGGATTCAAGCCGACTGAGAGATAAGTTGTACGAGGGGTAACAAATATTACTCTGTCAGGCTCTCTAGCGCCTGCAACAGTTTGGCTATTAACACTTCCCGCTTGTTTACTCCCAGCTTGGTTTTATCCAGAAGTAATCAGGGATAAATGCGCCCGGTAGCCGGTGCTTCATAGTTTTAGACGCTTCTTAAGAAGGAAAATAAACTTTAAAAGGACGTAAACCACTGAATTTGCTTTCTAGTAATGAAAACTATTTTACCAAGGAAGGAAAAAAGTTTTAGGCGCCTCCTTTCTGTAACGGGGTGCTCAGGGAATTACATGGATCCGGATCCACGTCGTCAGCGCTATTTGCCTTGATGTTGTTTTGAAGGTGGAACGGATGCGAGCACCGGAAGTGAAAATTGCATCAACGCGAGAACAGGCGTGGTGAGAAGCAGAGTTTTTTTTCGAACAGCCTGATATTCGGCAAATTTTATTCACAGAATCTGCGAAACGAGCTGTACGTGCTCCGGATGTAATTTTACCTCAAATCGCTGAAACCATCAAAAGTTTGTGAAAGCGCTAGATTTAAACGAGTACTTTATTTCGTTGCACAAAGTTTACAAGATAACAGTAAAGGCAACTTGTGCGAACTAACATTGTCTGTAACTTTATATTTTTCATATGATGTTGTAATTTTTAAGGTTTGCCTTTTTATACGATTCAACTGCGACATTGAACTAGCAGAGTTGTCCTAGCCACGTGTAGATGTCACCCTCTTTCCACTAATGAAGTAGCAGGGGTGGAAGGACAGACGAAGTTATTTCCAGTCACCCATCCATTTACTAAACACGTTTAGCACTACACTAATACCATTATAAATTATTTCTTTCACGT